>JPFM01000029.1:336299-558623 GCA_000733375.1 Paramecium sexaurelia
AATCTTTTAAATTTAAGTTTCTTTAATTTTTTATTATTACTAACTGTTTCTTGTTTTTTACAATTTTTATCGAAGTTTCCTTCCATGTTCTGATTTCTAAGAGTAATCATGATATTTTTATTGTTAATCTTGTAGGTGTTGTCGTAGGGAAAATTTTATTTAATTATAGACCTTTTTCTTTAAAGATCAGATTCATAGTTTGGGAAATTTTAAAATTCTTTTTCAAATGACTCTGTTGGTACAGATTAATTTCTTTCTGTTTTGTTAATTTAATTCTTAAATTATATATCAAACGCCTTTTATTTTTACATAAATTGTTATGTTAAAGCTCTTTCTTTTATATGAAAATCTTAGGGAATTTATTTGTCATATTTTATATTTTATTCCCTTTTTTCTTTAGATTTCAAAGAAGTGGAATCTGTATATGCTTAATTATTTTGATATCTATCTTTTATGAACTTTTAATCATAAGAATGTTTAAACAGTTTGAGCTTACTAGTTTCGTTTTTCTCCTATTATAAATTTAATGGTATCAAGGGCATATTTAGTCTTTAAGATATTAAAAGATTCTTTTTGACTTCAGATTTCTATTATGGTTTAGGAAATGGACAGTTTATGATATTAAATGACAAAATTTCATTTTGCTTTATCTTCATCAATTAATAATTAGATATTTAAAATTAATTTTTTATATATAGAAATACCAAGCATATGTTCACAACATAACAGTTTCATTCTTTCATTACTTCTCTAGTTATTATAATTCTCTATAAAAATAGTATAGACTTGAACGTATTATAATTTCATAACATATTAATTTATGACAAATGATGTCATTAACACTATTGATTAAATTATCTTATACATGCTAAAGTTATAATTAGAATAATCGTAAAAGAAATATTGATATCTATTCTTTTTCAAACATATTGCCATTTATCTAATATCGCATCTAGAAAAAATATAGAATAAATCTTAAATTCAGCATTCATTCAAGTCAACCTCCAGAAAGAGAAATTATTGAAATTTACATATAGGTTTTAGAAATTCAAGAAAATAAACAACCTTTAATAATAAATTTATTACAAATTGATAAAACCATAAATATAATTGAAAAGTAATAGAAATAGGATTTAATGAAAAATGGAAATTGTAATAGGAACTAATATTCAAGCTCAAAAATAAATGATTAAAACGAACAAAATACTAAACTGAGATTGATTTTAATATATATATATAAAGTCTAACAAAGATATAATATTTTTACTTTTTCTTCAGTATTATAAAATTATATGAACGGAAGATCATAATTAGGATGATGACAATAAAAAATAATAATTATAATAAAGACATAAGAAATTCAATCCCTTACTGTAAATGATAATAATTTAGTTATTCTAAGCACCTATTAAATCGTTTCAATAAAAATAACATAATGCAAATCCTATCATATAATTTAACATTTATTACTTTCATTTTCGCTAAAGTTTCTTAAGTAGTTAATGAATGCATTTTCAATAAAACTTCTAAATTACAATGAGTTTCTGTATCAGGTAACAAGGCTTAATTACATTTTTAGTGTGAATCTCTAGCTTAAATTATAGCACATTTATTATTCCACCACTTGATAGTCTTCCAATCTTTTTCTTAATTCTCTGCAAACTCCTAAGATGATTAAAAAATAAATAAAAACTTCATCAAATTCAGGATTCTCCTTAAGTTTTGCTACTATTTGTGAACCTGTATCACTATTATTCCATCTACTTGATTCAATATAAAATCCTCTAACAGCTTCAGATAAATCATTTAGAGCTAATTCTTCTGCTGCTTCATCCTTTTAAACAATATTAGCTGATTAAGCATCTTCATTTACTGGAATAAAATTAACACCACTTCGATATAATTCATAAAATAATGCTCCGACCAAAAGTTTTTTATATGCAAAGTGTTAGAATTCCTTTAATATAAATACATTAATATTACTGGATCTTTTTTCAACAGTTATATATAACCTGGACCAATTTCAAACTTAAATAAATCTCTTGCTCCTTAGATATCTAAAATAGCTTTCTCATTTCCGACACATCTAAGTTTAAAACTTTTATATGGATAATCAAGACATCTTTCTTATAATAAACCTATTGGACCTAATTTTGGAACACTTGCAACAATATTAATTCCTTTATCTAATTTAGCATCTTCAACACCATCAGTTATCCATTACTCACTTACACGATCAAAAAATGCTACTCTCCATATTTTTTAATTCTCTTTATTTGGAATCCAAATATAAGATGGAAGTTAATATGAAACCTATATATTATTAGTCATATAAATTTACTTTAAATGTTGCATTCAATTCAAAGGCTAATCTTTTAACAGTTTCTTTCAATTCATAATTTTATTTCAAAGTCCAACTATTAACTTTCTTAGGAGGAGGAAGCATTTGTAAATATTCAACATCCAAAACACCTCCAACAATTCTAAATTTGCTGTAAACATCAGGAGAATAATTATCAAATGATGTCCATAAAATTTTTTAAAGGAAAACAGATATAGATCTTGGAACATCAACTGCTAATTAAAGTTCAGGGTATTCATTTGGTTTATGTCTATAACCAGAAGGTTTGTTGGATGGATAAATGAAAATACCATATTTAAAATCTTCAGTTGGTGGAAAAGTTTTGATAACTTCTTGCTTAGTTTTATCATCTAATTTGAATGTTCCTTTTGCTCCTTCATTAGCTTTTTTAGTCAACTCTGCAAATTTTTCCTTTTAATATATTATTATTTTACATCAATAAATAATTCAGCATTTAGTACCATCTAAGTATTAATCTCCTCAAGTTTTTTAATAATTATCTCTCTAATCTATGAAATATACTATTTATTTCTTGCCACAGTATCATTTTAAATGATTTATTGTTATTATTATTATTATTGTTATAATTATTATTAGTTTAATTGTAATTTCCTTTCTGCTTTTAATTATGTTAGAAATCTATGAATATCTCTTTCAATATTTTCTGCTTGTTATAATTTTTAGAGTTCCTCTTAAACTTTTAATTCAATTACTATCTTTTATTCTCTCAACATAGTTATGAATGTTGTTAATTGAGCTTCTTGTGAGATGTCAGGCTTTATAGAGCATAATAAAAATTTATCCCAATCATCATTGGCTCTAGCTACCTAAAATTATTGATTTAATCATAATTATTACTTTCTTTGCATTATCTAAATTTTCCTTGAAAACACTTCTTTAAACCTCATTCTCTATTTCTTCTTCCTAAAGTCTAGCCTTTTCTTCTGCAGCCAATCTTTCTTCTTCTAATTTCCGTAACCGTTCTTCTTCTAATCTTTATTTTTCTTCAGCTTCTTTTCTAATTCTCTCTTATTCTTCCCTTTCCTTCTTTTCTTATTCAGCTTTTTCCTTTAATTCTTTTTTTGTTAACTTTTTTGGTGGTGGAGCTTTTGGAGGCATATAAATTGTTTATTAAATAAATAAATTTCTTATAAATTTTTATTAACATTATTGATTTTCCTTTATAAATTTTCAACTATTCTGATATACTATCATTATTTTTTATATAAATATTCTTTTTAGAGGATCTTAATCAAATATATTTAAACTTTTGCTTTAACACAAAGTATTTAATTAGTTTTAATTGAGTAATTTTGTATGAATTAGAATTTGTAGTTAATTTTATTTATTTTTATAATTGTATGTAAATAAATTATTAACTTAGGTAAGTATTGCAAGGTTAGTAAATAGTTTTTAATATTTCAGATTTAATTGTACGTCATTTAGTTAGATTACATATTTAATTATAGATTATAAATTCCTTATAACTTCAAAGATAAATTTATACTTATAACAAATGAGGATAAGAAATTATTATTTTTAGAATTACATAAAAATTTATGAAATGTATAATTCATACAGAGGGACCCTTAGCCGAAACTTCATCAACCATTTTTTTCAATTAAGGATTTCCTTAAAAATTATGAAATTAAATTACTTAAATATCTACCAATAATAGGGAATTTGGTGGCACTATCATATAAAAATGGTAAAAATGATTTAAACATTTAGAATAGACCATATATTTATAATGGGAATCCAATGATAGTAAATTTAAATAAAATTGTAACAAAGAAACCTAAAAAGAAGAAAATACTTCCCTTTAGTTTGCCTATGAACATATGTATAGTGTGATACCTTTTTTCAAGAAGAAATGCAAAGTACTTTTAATTCCAATAAGTAAGCACAATCCAATTAAAAATGATAAATTTCCCATGATAATTAATGAGCGATCCAAGAATAACATTACGCCTAAAACAAAGAGCAAAAGACTAACAGTGAGAAATCCCATTCCAATTCCTAGATTCCTAATATAGTATGTAAAAACATACTCTTAGAGTCATCCAAAAAGTACATTGTAAAAATTAAATATTAATATTAATACACGTCAATTATGTTAATAAAATGAATAAGTTTCAGAATGAGAAAATGATATCTAATAAAAAAGTAGAGATAGTAAGAATATGATAATTAAAAAAAAATAGATAATATATTAGTTAAAATTTTATGTATTTAAATCAATAAGTTTTTTAATGACTTTCACTATGTTTTTAATGTTTATGATTCTTATGATGCTTTTCTTCTGATTGATGATATTTGTATTCATCATGCTTTTTTTAATGTTTGAAATTTATAACACTCATATCTGTTGCACTATGTTTACATAATCCAAGATATCCTTTTTTACGTCCATGTAAACATTCTTGTCCAGCTACTCCTCCCTTATAAACATCTCCATGTAAATTTGGTTTCTAATTAATTTATATATAATACTCTATTATAAACACAGACTACAATTTCATCACTCATCCCATTCTTCCTACTAACTTATGATCTACCACATCCAAAGAATTAAACTGATGCTGTTTCAATTTATCTTGCATTATCTTCATGTTAGGACCATTTTTTAAATACTTTTTTAGCGGTCCAATCAGCACCTCCATTTTCGACATCACCTAAATATGCTACATAACCATAATGAGGAGGAAATGAACAATCAATTTTAAAATTGGCTGGGCATTTATCTGCACAATCTTATGCAAATTTAGCCAAAGAATGATCCCATTTAACATAATTCATATTAGAACCTGTCTAAAACTTACCTTACCAGTTTTTTTATTTGCCTGTTGCAACATCATTTCTATGTTCATTATGTAATTCTAATAATTCATCTTCCTTCTTTTTAGACATTCCGCGTTCTTTAACTCTTTCTTTATTATCAATATCACATCCAACTTTAGCATAAGTAAATGCTAAAAGCACAATTAAAACGAATTTCATTATTATAATTATTTGTGAATTAAAATAAAATGGAGAAATCAGTGTTGAAATTATATAAATCCGTTCTTAGAGCTGGAAATCAATTTAAAGATTATAATTTTAGAGAATACGTTATTAGAAGAGCTAAATAAGATTTTAGGGAATTATAGAATAATCCTGATCTTAAAAATAAAGTCATTGAAAAATACACAAATGAATTGGAAGTTATAAGAAGATAAACCATTGTTTAAAATCTATACTATTAGACCAATCATATCATAGAATAGAAAAAATGCAATATATGAGAATTTAAAATATATATATATAAAATATTATTAAATTGGCATCTTATTCAGGTGAAAATAAATTAAGACTGTTATAAATACAGATGATATTAAAGAGATTGTGCGAATTTTAAATAATAAATTTAATGAAAAAATTATAGTTTAGTATCTTTCGATGAATAGAACTAGTAACTATTATTGATATCTAAATTAGATTTGAATTCTTGGAACTTTTTAAATAAATATTTACAAATTTGGACTTAAAATGAACTATTGATGTGAAAGTAGACAATCAAGAAATTATTATTTATAAATTAACAGAATATTTAAGAATTCTAAATTATTCAAGGTTAATTTTATGAAAATGGTCTTTATCAGTGTTGCCAGCAGTTAAGAAAGTTATATATCCATTTTTTCACTATTTATTAACTAGATATCCTGAATTAGAAAAAGTGCTCAGTATTTAGTACCAGTAATTATATCTGATCAATTTTAAATGGATAATGATTATAAAAACTTGTGTAGATTAGATCAAAGATCTTTAAGCTTTTATTATAATTAATGAAGTGAACCATATAGAAAATACTCTAATAGCTTTAAGAAGAGTAGTTATTTAAATGGAAGATAAATTAAAAAGAGAAGTTAAACCTGAAGATGAGATAAATTCACAATCTATAAATAATAAACTAGTGAATTTATAATTTATTATCTAATAAATTATAAGAAAGTCAATTTAAACAGATAAATATTTAATCTTGAAACAATAAATGATTAAGGAGTCGATTAAGTTTAAGATTGGAATAAAAATATTTTTTAAAGTAGGATGAAATATAATAGATGTTATTTTATAGTAATAATTTATTTTATATAATGATTTTTACAAAATAAATTCGTATACTTTTTGAAGCTCCTCTTTTAACTTGCACGGTATTAATATTCTTTATGGCATTTTATTCCTGGTTTGTAGAGTTGTATAAAGAAAGCGATAGTATAATGGGATTAGGAATTACAACATACTAAACTCCTCCATATTACAGTAGATTCTATTTAAATTTGACTAGCACTACTCTGCAATTAAGTTTTGCCTAACTATAATTCATAGAATATCATAATATATAGTGACGATACGTAATATTATATTGTTTAAAATGATGTGTTGGTATGTACAATGGTGTATCATGAATCAGGTGACCTGGAAACTTTGAAAAAATTTTAATCTTATTTATCAGATCTAGAATCAAGTAAAACTTTAATAAGTCAAATATTGAATGAGGATATTAGTAAAATAATATAAATAACAATATCTCTGTTAGCTATTGAATTTGTTTTATTCATTGCATTGATTAACTATTATGCAAAATCAATAGCATTAATAGTAGCATCTCCAATTGATGAACTTACACATTCATTGAGAAATATTGATTAAAATAATATAGATGAATATTTTTCTGAAAGATTGCAAGGAGAATCTTCGAAATAGATTCCAGATGAAATGATATTATTGTTAAGAAGTGTTTATGATTTTATAGGGATAGTCAAAATTGCAAATTAAGCATTTATTTAAGGTAATGATGGCCAAGCAATAATTGGATATGCTGTAGCTAATTAATTTTATTTAGAAAATGGTAATAGGCTAGGGGCTGGAGTAATACAAAATAATATGGGAGTTATTCATATAAGAAATAGAAGGTTTCAAGAAGCTATCTTTTGTTTTAAAGAGGCAATAATTTGTATAGAAAATGAATGGGAAAGATATAAACAAAAATATTAGAATGTTGGAATAAATGAGGATGAATTAATTGTTGATTAAGAATATTAAAATTTAAGTAAAATTGTTTTCAACCGTTGTTTTAATCTATGTGAAGCATTAGGAAAATTTTTGCTATCAGAAATTTTAGAGCTTTAGGAACTATTATTTTCTCATAAAACTTAACGAAAATCATTGTTTAGTATGGAAAATATGATGTATGCTTAACTTGAAAACACTCATGCGACAAGACAAAAAGCTGTTTCAGTTTTTAATTAAGATTAAGATGATGAGTAAGAATCAATTGAAAAGATTATAAAAATAAAAGGGAATGCAAAAAGGAACGTGCAAGACCTTTAGAAATTGAACGATATAATGTTCACTATTAGATCATAATTTTTGGGAACCCATGATTTCTAAAATAATAAAATAATTCATAACATTGAAAAAGTTACAGAGAAGGAAATAGAGTTCCTAATACATTAATTATGGAGAGACACTATAAAAACATATGAGTATTGTCAAGAGATTATGTAATTTCATTTAGACAAGACAAAATAGAAGTAATTATATATTACTCTAAAATTAATTATTGGTTATTTATAGTATGGATAGATGAGTAAAAGTGAAGAATTAATTCAGATTGCTTATGAACAATACGATAAAATTAAATTGCAAAATGATGATTAAGAATTAGGACATATTTCACTTCTGGAATAGAAACTTTATTTGTCGCATGGATTGATTCTTTATAAGAAAAACATAAAATTATAAGCAGCATAATTACTAATTAAATCATTATGTGTTAATGGTAAATTTAGTAGTAGAGATAGATTTTAAGCTTTAGTGATAATTAAAGCCATATTTTAATCTTACAATAAACCTATTGTTAAGATTATTGAATATTTAATTCAATATTAACCTATAGCTAAAGATTGGATATTCATTTTGGATGGTAGCAAAAACATGAAATAAGATTTGGCTATTGTAAGAGCTTGTAGAACACTTCATAATATTGTTAAGAATATACATTCTCCAAATGATAGAGTCAGTTTAGGAATTTTAAAAGAAAGTTATTATGAGTTGGCTCCTCTTATTGGAAAAATGGACAATGATGCTTATATAGACAAAATATTCTAGTTGATTCCAAAACCAAAAGGAATTTGCAATATAAAACTATTAAACTCTATTGCTGAGAAGTATTTGCCTCATCCAAATTTAATTACAATAGGGAATAAAAAGTATTTAACCAAAGATGGAGTAGCTTTTATGAGATACCAAAAAGTAATAGTGTTTGCTTGTTGGAAATATGAGATCATTCCAATGAAATGCAATGACGAGTTCATAGTAATTAGATTTGGGTAGCAATTTGAGAAGTTGTAAGAAGAATAAGGAAATGTATTTCAAGAAGAAGATTGGAATAAGGTATTGAATAAATATTAACAATTGTTGACAGAGGAAAATGAAAGCAATTACTTCTTAGAATAGATATTATGATATTTTTTCATTTATCTAAATAGCATTCAACAAATTTTTACATATAATAAATTATTTTATAATTATGTCACTTATAGCTAATGATAGTTCTATCGATTAGACCTTAAATTAATTAATAATGGAGTTTTACTTAGCACCTTTTAATTAAAAGCACTTGTGTAGCATTCAATTAAAAATGATTAAAATGTTTGAAAAAAAAATAGCTTCAGACCAAGAATCTGATATTATAGAAATATTTAAAATATGTTTGAGAGAATATGCTTCTGTATTCTGACAATGCATTATTTAATAGGAATTGCTTTAAGAGTTCTCACAAGAGAATTTCAAGTAAGTTGAACATCTGTGGGAAATTCATTATCGTCTTTAAGCTACAAGTCTAAAAACAGAAAGATTGTATGAGATGTATTACGGTTTATTTAAAATTAAAACGCCATGTCCTTATGGTACATCCATTATTTAATTCTTAAGATTTTTTTGAAATCCATTTTGATATTGCTAAAAAAAAGAGACCAAATTTACCAGAATCAAGGAAGGTTCATTAATAATATACAAAAGAACGCGTGAAGTAAAAAGTCACATTAGTAAAGATTTTGTAAGTTCAAAGTTTATCTTAAAAACATCAAGTGAATAGTGAATGTAATTAATTTAAATCTCTTTAAAAAAATATACAAACTAATCCAAAATTAAAAGAGAAAACTCCTACATAGACTATTAATAATGTGAGGAATGAAGTTAAAGAGTTTGAAGATCGATTATCAAAATTAGAAAACAGCTCAAATAAATTAGAACCAACATTTTCAGCTTCATGGGCTTAAAAATATAAGAATATGTTCTAGAAAAGGAAAAAGTGATTTATTTAAAATAAGAAATAAAGAAAAACATAATCACCTAAAGAGCATTTAATTTCTGAATAGAAAAGAGAATTCCTTATTAATATTATTTGTTTCAATACATCCTCATAATATACATAGTTTTAAACTATTGTTTTTTAATGCAGTATTATAAATACATTTAACAATATTATATATATATTATAATGTAATATTTATCGTTATGCAAGATTGAATAATTCGTCGAGAAGTATATCATTATCCAATCTTCCTTAGATGATTTGATAAATAATTGTAATCGAATCATTCATGATCATCATATCACAATTTTGTTACCCTTGAATGCATACTAAGAATCTTATTCATTAATCTAACAATTAATGATATCCTTTTTTACTTTATAGCCATAATAAGATCAAATGAATGAAGATTAAGAACCTAAAATTATAATTAAGGATAATCTCTAAAGTTCTGTTAAAGTTGAGATTCATCCAGTATCTTAGTAAGAGTTTTTAACCTCTTTGACAAAATTTAGGAATATTTCACATAAATCCTCTTTGAAATCCTCAGTTAATTCATTCAGAAAATCCTCGTTGAATAAATACGATCGTTAGTAATAAACATAATAAGGATCATTTCATATAACATTTTCACCGATTCCATTATAAAATTACAATTAAGAGGATGATGATGATAGATTTTATAGAGGTGTATATGAAATGAAAAAAAAGCAGTAAGAACAATTAAGATTGTAATAAATTTTTAATATTTTTGTTAGCAATAAGCAAGTATCCGAAACAGAGAAAGTGTAACTTTAATTATAATTACTTGAATTAAAAAGGAAATACAAAAATGGAGTTTTGACGTTTGATAATGATGGATCTATAATAATGACAAAATAGAAAGTATTTGATAGCGAACTTCATGTATATCCTGATTGCAAAATTTTTCCATTGAATTTAAAAAATTAAGAATAAAAGTCAAAACTTTAAACTTAAATTACCAATATTGTAAGTTCTTCAATTCAAAGAAAACAAAGATTGGAAAAAATAGTTAATAATATTAAAAGCGATATTCGTATGGAGACAGAACCTGTGAGAATCAATTAATCTTTTAATGCTTTAAATAATTAGGATTTAAAATCAAAATCTTTTTTAAAATAGTTATTAAATGATTAAAGCCTTAAAATGACAAAAAAAGAATTCTCTTAGATTATTGGTTTGGAACACACTATTGGAGATGTCTTACATGAAAAATTATAAAGAATGACCTAAATATAATAATAAAGAGCTTAATATAGAGAATAATAGCATTCAAGAAATATCACTCCTTTAATAAATGAAGATCATAAAGAAGATGATACACAAAAAAATATTTTTAATAGGTAGGAGGGGAAGATAACATTAATTGATTCTAGATTTTTGGATTAAATACCGAATGATAATGCAGAAGTTTATTTTCAAAATTTTAGTGAAAAGGATTAAATTAAAAATAATCAAAGCAAATAATTGGATCTTCCTTATTTATAATAGAAAGCCAAATAATCAAAATATGCAATACTTAGAGAAAGAAAATAATAAAAATTAATTTCTATTGTTAAACTTCGATCATATACAACTCAAGAATGATTTTTTAAATTGTAAATTATATTTAGTAATATGGAGTAGATCAAAGTTAATTTAATAAAGAATTTCTCAGTTCTACAAATAAATTACTTATTATTTATTAAAAATTATGTTATTGTTTAATATTATCTCAATAGTTCCATATATTATATTTTAATATTCTTTTTTTTAGATATAAATAAGGTTGTTTATGAAAGTAATCTTAGAAGATCTAAAGATTTAATGATGTTTTGGCAAATATCTTTTAAATATTTGGTATACTTGAGATATTTGCTATATAGTATATTATATTTGGATTTGTTGATTCGAAATATATTGATTAAATTTATTTATATTTATATATTTTATATTTAGTAATACAAATATAAAATCATCTTTTCATTGATTACTGATATCTTGGTTTATGGATTACGGTTGATGTATATTACATTATTTTTATTTTAATTGGCTTCATTTGTCATCTCAGTAGTTCAAAATGTTGTGGATATGAGATCATCAATTATCTAACATAAATATTGTATTAAATGAATCTAATTTTTTTTGCTAAATTTAAATAATGGATTAAAAATCATCTGCTTTTCATATTTACAAATAAACTCTCATTAGACGTAACACTGTCCCCATTTCTTAGGTTTATAGCTATGATGTTAAAGATGTAAATATTTAGATATGTATAAATTTAGAAAATTGGACAGGGAGCTTATGGAAGTGTTTTCAAAGCAATTCATAAGGTTTCGAAATAAGTGAGAGCTGTAAAAGTGATCAATAAACTCAACATTAAATACAAAGAAAGGTTATTAAGCGAAATAACAATTATGGAGCTATTAGTATGAAAATAAAATTAGCAATTTAAGGATCACCCAAATATACTGAGAGTGTTTGAAACATTTGAAGATAATGAAAATTTATATATGGTTTTAGAGTAATAATAGAATTTAAGCTAGAATCTGTTAAGGGGGGGATGTGTTTGATAAGGTCTTAGAAAAAGGAAACCTATCAATGGATGAAGCATTTAAAGTTTATATACAATACATGAGAGCTGTGAATTATTATTAAAGTTTCAAAATAGTTCATAGGTACATCTATAAATGAGAATGTAGGGACTTAAAACCAGAAAACTTTTTATTTTAAAAAAAAGATGATTTGAATACATTAATAGTCATTGATTTTGGTATAGCTAAAAGAGGAGTTGATAAATTAAAAACCAAAAGTGGAACAGTATATATATATTTTCATTAAAATGTTAGGCATATTATGTTGCTCCTGAAGTCTTAGAGGGTTCTTATGATTCTAAATGTGATATATGGTCTTCAGGCGTAATTCTGTATGTTATTTTGTGTGGCTACCCTCCTTTTTACGGAGAAAATGAAAAAGAAATCTTAACAGAAATCAGAAATGCTCAATTATAATTTGAAGGTTCTTAATTTCATATTATAATTTAGGTGATGAATGGTTATAAATACCACAAGATATTAAAGATTTTATAAAGCTCTAGATATGCCCTGCAGCTTAAAGATCTTCTCCTAAAGACTTGTTATCAAATAAATTGGTTGAAAAGTTCAATTAAAAATTTTAAGTAGATTAAAAATTAATTTCTATGTTAACTATCACATAATGGGTTAAGTTTCACCCTTTGAAAAGATTAGGTTTATACTATTTAGCAACATAAATCAATTCATCAGATCTTAAATAATAGAAAATGGCCTTTTTTTTAATTAATACATCTCAATCTGGCTTAATTACTTAAGCAGAATTAGCATCTTATTTGAAAGTGAATAAATAAGATATATAAAAAGTATGGCCTTACATAGATTGCAATAACAACGGTTATCTAGACTACTTTGAATTTATTGCAATTACTCTAACACCATAAGATTTTAATAATCATTTATAATTCATTTTTGATTTTCTAAGTTAACAAGAGAAACTTATCACACAAAAAACTATAAAATCAATTTTTGATTAAAATGCTAATTTGGACTAGAAATGGGTATCAATATCAGACACAAAAAGTAACCATTAAAATACTCATGATCATTAAGTCAATGTTAAAAATATTATTGAAAAGGATGTTGATTTTGGAGCCTTCAAAGTTTTAATGGGATGAATTATATTATAAAAGTTTTAAATATATATATATATTAATGATCTTATCCTTAATAAAATAAAAATAGTCATAATTTATTTATTATTATTTTTCTCAAAATTTAATATTTAAAAAAAAATAGAAAATACTAATTTGATGATTTATTTCAATGAATATTCTACTTTTCTATATTACTATGTAAGAATATTAAAATACTTTAGTTATAGTAAGTATTAATTTAAAACATCAAAGTTTACAAAAAGTAGGAGGAAACATTAAGGTAAGTAAACTGCAAATTAATTTATGAAACAGCCTTGAAAAATACTAATGTAATTTAAATTTAAAATATGTTTTTAGTAAAATGGAGTTAAACTTGGCGTTAGTGACAAATTTTTATATTATTTTATTTTGTCAATTTAATGGAAGGCTTATTTTTAATTAGTCAATCTTTTGACATTCAAAGTATAAGTATTTTAACGAATTATAAAGAACTTGATATGTATTCAGGATCATCGACATGATTTCGTTGAATCGGTTGCAATTAAGAATAAAATTGTTGATTAAATAGTCTGTATAGATTTGTATATTTATATTAAGCGATCGATTTAATGTGTGCTTCAGAGTTTTCAAAGATTGAAAAGGTTGAAAATAAGATATTTATCATAATATTTTCTTGTTCTAATAAATTTAAATTCATATAATATGTCAATTTGTGATTCAAATACGCAATAAGAATTTCTAATCTAATATACAATATATATTAAGATTCTTTGATTTAGAAAAATAAAAATGAGCAAAACAGGCCTGGTTATTGATGAGCATTAGGAATTATTATCTGAAACTTCAGATAGAAGGGTTTCTACTAGAAAAAACAGACCAATATACACTTAAACAATCAGTGTAAAACGATACCATAAAATACCATTAAGAACTTAGTAAATGCTTTTTGAGCAGGTGTTCAAAAATGGTAAAAAGATCAAACAAGTAATTATACATTTTTAACATTAGGCAGCTAAAGAATTGAGAATGAATTATTCAAGTGCTAAATCATTAATCCATTACTATAAAACTGAAAAGAGGCCTGTACCAGATTAGGTGAAAAAGTTGATAAATAAGAAAAAACAAGTATCCTTTTGCTCAATACTATAAAAAAATGAGTGTGATCTCAATCTTTTAGTTTAAATAAAACTTAATCATGAAATAGTTAACTCATACAACTACTTTGAAAAACTCCGTAATGAAGTTAAAGAAGAAACAATTTGATATTATTATAATAATTCTTAACAGTATTTGAATTTTCATTCTTCTTAACGCCAACTTCCATTATATTTTTTCTGTAAAATATTTTAATTAAGTTGTTAATCAAATAATATTAAAGAATAATTTATATATAAAATGACCCAAAGGGTTGCCATAATCAATGCAACTATTAGAACTCCTTATTGATTCCTTATTTTTGTTCTATACTCAAAGACTTTCAAATCTAGTAACTCAAAATGAACAATATTGCGAAACTTAACTATAGATAAGTAAATAATTCTAATATTTTTTAAATTATTTATTAAGAAATAAATAAATATTATTAAATATTTAATAAAAAAAGTTTTGATGTCATAAACTATTAATCTATATTAAAATTATATTGAAAGTCATTATACTCTCTAAGATTATTAAATTAAAAACAGTGATCTCTGTTAAAATAAAACAATTAGCTTATAAATCAGTTTTATAAATTAATAGATATAGAGTCTAATGAGTATGATATAATCTTTATGATTAAGAGTAACTAAACTATTAAATAGTATGACTTTTTTGTTTGTGCTTAATGATTGTTTTGATCTCTTTGATTTCGTTAAAATAAACTTGGAATGAATTGAACTATATATATCAAGTTAATAGAGGATTGTTTATAGTTTTAAGTAGATTATCTAAGTTAATTAAGAGGAGTATAATAGTATTGATGGTTTATATGAAAGAATTAAGTGATTTGAAGGTGATGATGGAATTAAATATAATAAATAATAATGAACTTGAATAATGTTTATTGTGCAGTGGAAGAAGCTATGGATAAATTATTGGATTATTTGAATTAAAATAAACAAATATGTTAAGGATACAATGGGAAGGAAGAGTTCAGGTTGAAATTTAAGTAGATGGTTGAAGATTGCAAGAATCATTAAAGTGAGTAAACAGAAGATGACATGAGTGAACTTGATTTCTATCTATAAAATCCTATAAATAGAAAGAGACATGGGTCTTTTAAAGTATTCAATCCATTAGTGTTTTTGGCTAATGAAATAAGAAAACATGAAAAAATTTGATTTAATAAAATATAGTTGGTAGTAGTATTATGTATTGTAAAATAAATTATATAATTTTAATGATGAAAAGTTGGCTCTAATAATTTGATGATTAATTGGGAAATTGTTAGGAGTGAAAAACATAATTAAATTTAATGAGTAATTAAAGTGAGGATGAAAATGAAGTCTTGTAAGTGGATTTGGGTAGTGATGAAGAATAAAGAGAGGATGAAGAAGATGAAAGAATAAAAAAGTTAGAGCAAGATAAGAAAAGTTTTATGAACTAAATAAAGTAGAATGGAAGGATGAATACTAATGTAAATATTGAATATCGAAAATTAGATAAAATTTGATAATATTGAGTCAAAAATAAATACATTATTAGAAAATGCAGAAAAATATGCGATGTTTTTATTGCATAGACATAAAAGAACATAGGAAAGTAAGTAGAAGAGTTAGAATTAGTAAAGGGGAATACATAGATAGATAGTGGAAGATGTAAGTGAGGAGGAAGAATTTGATGATACTCCTACAGTATTGGAGAAATAACCTAGCATATTAAAGGGAGGTCAATTAAAGTCATATTAAATGACTGGATTAAATTGGATGATTTCATTATTTGAGGAAGGGATTAATGGTATTTTAGCGGATGAAATGGGTTTGGGTAAGACAATACAAACAATAGGATTTTTGTCCTTTTTAAAAGAATATAAAAAGATTAGTGGTCCTTATTTGATAGTGGGTCCTAAGTCTACATTAGGAAATTGGATGAGAGAATTTAAGAAATGGTTGCCGTGTATGAGAGTGGTTAAATTGATAGCAATAAAAGAAGAGAGAGACGAAATATTAAACACCTATTTTTAACCAAACAAATTTGATGTTTGTTTAACAAGTTATGAAGGAGTCAATATTTGTTTAAAACATATAAGAAGATTTCAATACAAGTATATAATAATAGATGAAGCACATAAGATAAAGAATGAAGATGCAATGATCAGTTAAAATTTACGTAAGATAAGAACTAATTACAAATTATTACTAACTGGTACACCATTATAGAATACTCCACATGAATTATGGAGTTTATTAAATTATTTATTACCTGACCTATTTGATTCTTCAGAAGTATTTGATAAATGGTTTGAAGTAAATACTGAAGCTAAATTAAGAGAAGGCAATGAAAAAATTCATTAGGATGAGTTAGAATAAAGAAATTTGGAAATGGTTTAAAAGTTTTAGAAGATTCTGAGACCATTTATGCTGCGTAGAACCAAAGCTGAAGTTGAAAGGATGCTGCCACCTAAGTAAGAAATTCATTTATTTATTAAAATGTCAAATTTGCAGAAATAGATGTATTAAAATATTCTGATTCATAATAATCCTCATGAAGGAGATGATAAAGGATTTTATATGAATAAACTTATGTAATTGCGTAAAATTTGTTTGCATCCTTATTTATTTCCAGAAGTGGAGGACAAATCATTACCAGCATTAGGAGAACATTTAATAGAAGTGAGTGGTAAGATGAGAGTTTTAGATAAATTTATGAAGAAATTAAGTGAAGGTCAACATTAAATTCTAATATTTTCATAATTTACAATGATGTTAAATATATTAGAAGACTATTGTAATTTTAGAGGGTTTGAGTATTGTAGAATTGATGGAGAAACTGAAATATAATCTAGAGATGATTAGATAGCAGAATTTACAGCGCCTGATAGTAAAAAGTTTATATTTTTATTGTCTACTAGAGCTGGCGGTCTTGGCATTAATTTAGCCACTGCTGATACTGTAATTATTTATGATTCGGATTTCAATCCATAAATGGATATGTAGGCTATGGATAGAGCACATAGAATCGGATAAAAAAATAGAGTGATGGTTTATAGGATGGCATGCGAACATACAGTAGAAGAAAAGATCATTGAAAGATAATAAATTAAATTACGTTGGGATTCACTTATGATTTAATAAGGCAGACTTTAATAAAAATAGAGTGGTAAATTGCTATCAAAAGAGGATTTAAAAGAAATAACTACTTATGGAGCTTCATAGATTTTTAAATTAGATGGAGATGATATTAAAGATGAAGATATTGATATTTTGCTTAAAAGGGGTGAATAGCTCACCAAAGAAATGAATGAAAGAATAGAAAAAAAGTTTGAAAATTTCAAAGATAAAGTATAATCTTTAGATTTGGGGTTGGGATAGATAAATATCTTTGATTATTTTGATGAAGCTAAAAGAAATAAAGAGGATGAAGAAGCATTAGATGACGCTTTAGTGAATCATCTTATGCAAGATAATAAAACTAGATATCGTGATAAAAAAGCTATGATTATGGGAACAAATTCTAAAAAGATTTAAGGAAAATAAATTAAACTATCTGAACATCATTTGTATGAAAATAAGGATAGATTATAGTATCTTCTTTAAAAGGAGGAAGACTTTCTTGCTTAACAAAAAAACCAAAAGAAGATTAATGAAAATGATGAAAATCTTGATTTCGGTGGACTTACTTAGGAGGAACGTTAAGAATAAAAAAGATTGTTAGATACGGGATTCAAAAATTGGAATAAATAAGAATTTCAAGATTTTATCAATGCTAATGAGAAATATGGGAAAGATGCTTATGATAAGATTTAAGAAGTTATTAAGACTAAGACTATTGATGAGGTGAAAGTTTATGCGTTAGCTTTTTGGGAAAGGATTGATGGGCTGAGTGAAAAAGATAAAATTATTAAATAAATTGAAAGAGGATAAAAACTTATAGAATAGAAAACGAATGGGTAAAAATTAATTGAAGAGAAATGCAAACATTTTCATTAACCTAAATATGAATTAGTGTTTACTCCATAACTTTATAATAAGTTCAAAAGTAAATATTTCAGTTTAGAAAATGATAAATATATGATTTATATGACTAATGAAGTTGGTTATGGTAATTGGGATTAACTCAAACAATCAATTAGAAAAGAACCTATGTTTAAATTTGACCATGCATTCAAATGTAAAAGTGAAAATGAACTTAAAAATAGAGTTATTTCTCTTGTTAAAGTACTTGACAAGGAAAAGGAAAATAATTCAATGGGGAGGTGTCTCGTGAAAAATACATGCATTGAAAAACCAAAGGTGCTTTAAGAGTCTCAAAAGAAGAAAACTAAAAATGAAGATGAAGAAATTTAAGATGGATCTGAATCTGTCAAGAAAGTTAAAGTGTGATAACTTTTTATATATATATATTTATTTAATATATACATATAATATTAAAATAAATATAAATGAATTTCTTGGGGCCTAGTTCTTAAGAACTAATATAAAGACGCCAATAAGTTAAATTTGATTTCTTATTATCTGAAAACCGCTCACTTAAATAAGAGAATGAGCAGTTATTATTAACACTTCAGAAGTATAGAACTAATCAACTGAATGAAATCTTTTCTTTCGAAATTCAACAATTAAATAATCAAGTTACAGAATTGAAAGAACAACTCACGCATTCTTAGACACAAGCTTTTCTCAATTTATAAATGAGTTAACAAATAGAAGCCTTCTATATGGATTTAGTTCATGAATAAGAAGATAAAATCTTAGAATAACGTCGAATCATTCACGATAAAGAATATACTATTTAACAATAAGAAAAAAGTAACACAATTTTGAATGATGGAGTAGCTGTAAAATGCAAGGATCTCTTACAATTAAATGAAGTCTCTTTAAAATTACATAATTAAATAGAACATTTATAAAATGAACTGCTAAAAAATAATTAATATATCTAACATTGTTAAATTCAAATTAAATAATTAAGTACTGAAAACTCTTCTTATAAATTCGAACTTATGAAATTTAGAAAGGCTTTAAGGAATTAAGTAACCTTTAGAAAAGTCAGAGAGAGTTTGATGAATGAGTATGATTAGGATTTTAGCGATACAGAAATATCTTCTTTTTCCAATAATGGATAGTCAACTACTGAAACAAGACAAATTAATACTAGTTTTTGGACTTAAAAATGTAACGATTAAGAAAGATTTAAAAAGTTATTTGAATCATAAGTTACAACTAATAACATTCTTTAAGGATAATATAATAAAATTTATAAATAAAATTAATAATTATTAGTAACAAATGAACGATTATGTATTAATTCTTAAACACTAAACAAAAAAATTCAAAAACTAAAGAATGAATAAATTTATCTTGAATAATTTTGGCAAGCTTCGTTAAACAATACAACTAATTAAATCGTTAAATATTCAATGATTAATATTGAAGAATCTAAACTGAATTTTTAATAAAGAAGCAAAAGTTGCAAAGAATTGGAATACAAAGAATCAAATGAAATGAAAGAATTTAAAAGTTATTTGTTACAATTACATAGAGAATTACATTCCTAAACAAAAAAAAAGAAAATACCTAGATGTGTTTCAGAACCCCCAAGATTTAGATAGATTAAATTAAATAAAAAAAAGAAACCAATAACAAAAGAATAAACTTAAGAACAAAATGCTTAAGATTTGTCAATGATACATAAAAAAGATCTTAGTTAAATAAGTGAATGCGTATTCTGATTAACTATTTACTTATA
This sequence comes from Paramecium sexaurelia, assembly GCA_000733375.1. NCBI lineage: Eukaryota > Ciliophora > Oligohymenophorea > Peniculida > Parameciidae > Paramecium > Paramecium sexaurelia. Next base: position 356,598 of record JPFM01000029.1, read on the forward strand.
ACAAATATATATTATAACACAATCATATTTTAAATAAACTAGACTATATAGTTAAAATAGAAACAATGAAACAATATTTATAATATATAATCAGAAACACAAACTACCAATAAATATAAAATATTCGAAAGTCAATTAAAATTTAATAAGAATTTTATGGAAACCTTTATCATAATAAAATCAACAAAATAACATTTATACTTGATTGTACAGATTGGTTTGCATTATCAAATTGGAAAAAACCATTTTCTCCTAATTAAAACATTTTGTTCACTTAAAAAATAATTTTTTATTTATATAATTCTATTATGAGACTTATGTTATTAAATTTAACTATACTCTAAATATTTGAAATTAATTATATCATAAATCTTATCAAATCTATTGATTTAAAATATATAAATTTCTTAAGAAATTTATCTATAGATTTAGAATATACTTTATCATAATTAAAAGATAAACAATTAATAATTCTTAGCGTTAGTATAATTTAATATTACTTCAGATTAGAAACATATAAAAGTTGCTTATATGTATTTTTACTAACTATTCTAGCCAAGATAATAAGTATGTATGGTAAAATTACAAAGTATAAATTTAGCAGATAACAAAGGGGATCTTATAAATTATTCTAGAACTATAAACTTGAATAAAATTAATAAATCAAAACAATAAGTCAAAGAAAAATAGAAAAACAAATTAGTAATATCTAATACAATCGCATAATTAGTAATTAACTAAATAGCTTATGCTTTGAGTATTATAATAAATAATACTGATCAAGTTTTGTGATTTGAATTATATGTTTTAGATTTCTAAATTACTAACGAATTAAAATTAATCATAGTAAGATTCAATACAAAAATTAATAGTAATTTGTTGAGTTTTATTATTGATTAATCTTTTAGTATAAAAATAAAATCTTGAGGATATTAACAGTAAGAAGGATTTTGAATTATAATGATAATCATATTTACGATAGAAAATATCTAAATTTACAAAAAGAAATAATCAATCAATTTATGTACACGATAAATTAATTTATATAAATTTCCATTATGAAAACCTCTAACATGAAAAAAATGACAAATTTAGGGAAAAAACTAGATTTTTTTTCTTCTCCAGTTGAATTGATGATTCATAAGAAGAGATCGCATTAATCCTTATTTGGAGCATTTATGACAATTTTAATGTTTTCTTGTGTTTTAACATACATAATCAACAAATTTGTCCAATTGGGATAGAGAAAAGAGTTTTAAACCTTGTATTCAGAGGTATACTATGAAGAAATTCCGGTCTTCCCATTATATTCAAAGAATTTCACCTTATAATTTGCATTTTAAACTGAAAATTAAACAAATTATATTGATGAATCTATTTACAAAGTGAAAGCGGCAATGGTTAATAGAGCATAAATTATGTAAGTTCTTTAATTTATAAAAGTGTTGATAATAAAACGAGTTTGTAGTTTACTAGAAAAAATATTCCTTTGTCAAAATGTGCTAAAATAGGAATACCTTATGAAGAAATATAAGAGCAACTTGATAATGTTGATTCGGAAAATACTTATTGCATAGATTGGCAAGATGCATCAGAACTGAGTTTAATTGGAACACCTGAATAAGAAAATTATACTTATATTTATATCAGCTTTGAATAATGCGTGAATGATTCTAGCAATAGTAATTTTTTAATAAAGAAATAGCCAACAGCCCAGTTTGTAAGTCGAAAGAAGAAATTTAAGATTAATTACATCGAAACTATATTTTATTCTAATTGTCTTCATATAATATTGATTTAAGAAACTATCTCAAACCGAATGTTCCAAAAGTTGAAGAAATTTAAACAACTATATCAAGTCAAGTTATGAAAGATATCACTTTGTTTATGTAACCTATAACTACATTAACTGAAGAAGGATTATTAGATGAATTGGTCCGTAAGGATTCTACAATTAGATATTTAAAGACATAAGAAGTTATAGATTTTAATAGTGATGAAGCTCTTGCATCAGTTTTAATTCGATTAGCTAATACAGAAAATATAAGTTATAGAATATATCCTAAGTTATAGGATATCTTAGCTTAGGCAGGTGGTTTATGGGAAATTCTAATGCTAGTTTTTACTATAATGGTAAAACCATTTTAATCTCTGTCTTATAAATTAGAAGTTATTAATAATCTATTTAATTTCGAAGGTTAAAAATAGTAAAATGCTATTGATATAGAAGATGGTGGTAAGTAAATCTTAAAGAGATTAACTGTTGTTTAAGAAAGTGTTTAGACTCATGAAAATGATCCTACTATCATGTTGAACTAATAAAAGATTAAATCTACTATTAGATTTCCTAGAGGCAGACTGAAAAACAAATCATAAAAACTTGAAAATGGTTATTCTGCATAAACAGAGAAATCCTCTTAAATTGTTACGAATTCACCTGAAAATGATAAATTGATATAAAAAGGTATTAGATCAGCTTTGAGGAAATTATTTAATATAGCAACTCTGAAATTAAGATTTAGTCCCTTTGATTACTTTAAATATTTGAAATGTGGGTATATATATACATTTAATTCGTAGAAAAAAAGAAGGAAAATTTAAGCAATTGTAATATTCGATTAATAAATTAGAAAAATGTTTGGATATTTTATTTATTATTGATAAACTTTAAGAAATTGATAAACTCAAAATGATATTATTAACCAAATAATAGGTATAACTTTTTGATTTTTTACCAAAACCTTTGATATGTATAGATCCTAGTAATTTGTAATCGAATGAATAAATATTATATTCTTCTTTATTGAAACCTTATAAATCTTAGAAAGAAAAAGCTCATGAAGCATAATTAGTTTTGGATGAATTACTTCAAAATTTGGATGATCCTATTACTATCAAACTTATTTCTTTGATGGATCCTAATATTTTTAGACTTCTATAAATTTAATTAGACCTCAAGAAGCGATAACTCTCAAAAATAATAACTCCTGATTTTATTGAATCATGAATAAAATATTTATTATTTATATATGATTCAATTTATTTATTAGATTTTTCAAATATATTCTTTATGAGATTTGTACTAGATTGACTCTTGAGAGCCTTCTCTATTATTATCTGATTTTTCTCTAATTACGCTATTTTAGAGAGTTCCATCTACAAATTTCTTTTATTCGACTTATTTTGTAATTTGTTCTTGTTAAACCTATTTTTATTATTAATCCTTTTTTATTTTATTAATAACTGCATTACTAATAGCCACAAAGTTTTATTTAACTTTATTCGTTTTATTTCTTTCTTCATACTCTGAAATAAGTACACTAACAACTTCTTTATCTAAACAAGTTATTAACTTTTATGTTATAGGATTACTTTCGAAATCTACCAAAAGTTCTTCAAAAGCGACTGATGCTTATTTAGCTTTCTCTTCAAAAGATTTTTAAGGAGTTAGAATAGATGAATGAAATTATAATTCTTCTTATTCTGGACTATATGGATCTAAATAAATGGTAGGTTTTGGCAAATATTCAAATAAATTCATTTAAGCTTTATTAAATAAAATTAGTTTAAGTTTATCAATTTCTTATAATTTGTCTATTATAAAAAGTATGTCTAAAAATGATTCATACTTTTTGATCGAATAATCTAATTAATCCATTTTTCTTCTTTTAGGTCTATACGTAAGATACTGTACATATTCCTTGAATTTCATTTTTATATTAGAAGATACTAATGTGAAAAGAGATCGCGCTTCATTGATTCTCTCATGTTAAATTAATTGTTCTATAAATCCATTAGATCTAGTTTTAGAACCAATAATAGATTATTATCTACCTTAAGGGAATCTTTTAGAAACAGTTTATTTGATTTAAGATTTAATTTTTACATCAGGTCCAGTTTATTAAGTATTTTTTACTTCAGTTTATAATGGCAAAACTGGTTTAGGAGATTTTTATTGATTTAAAGGTTCATTAGATTCGGATTAGTTTCTTTGTCTTTAGGATTATTCTTATTCAAAATTAAATAATTTATTAATGATTTCAATACTATAAGCTAATTCACTAAATGGTTTTTAGAGAAACAATGCTATTGCAATAATGATTTACCACAATCCTCCAGCTGATGCTAAAACATCTTACACTTTTGGATATATTCTGTAACTTACTTATTCAGTATCAGATAAACGAATTACAACATTTGCCAAAGAAGTATCAGAATTAAAATCAATAATCTCTTTATCTGAAAAATACCTTATAGTAGTATCTTTTCTAATTTCTTTTTAAAAGTAGCCAAAATCAGTTATTGTAGTAATTGGTTACATGTAAATCTCAACATCTTTAGTTACTCTGGCAGATATGGTTGTGTAAATATCTTCTACTTTTGGAATCTAAGGTGAGGAAAAATCTCTTAAGTTTATTATGTACGATGTCAATTAAAAGTGGATGTAATTTCTATTCAAAACATTTTAGATGGTATCATTATCTGCGCAAACGACTCCAGGTTCTAATTGTGTAAAATATAATTGATTACTTGATCCATTTTAACATACAGCAAAACTCACAATAATATACTAATATTCAGGAGAGTCATCAGCACCAAATAAAGCCAGACTATCAATTTTACTCCAATCTAAACAATATGTATTTTAAGGATCTTGATCATCAAATTATTCTTCCAACTCATCTTGAATTATACCATTTTTAGAACATTTTGAGATTGGTATAAGAGTTTAACTAGTGCTTTCTTTCTTGTTGCCATTAACCCTTTTATTTAGATAATATATATTACTCTGTTGTTTATTTATATACGAGATAAGCTTCTGGAATGTAAATACTTTCGTTAATATAATTTGTTCTATTCTGAAATTGAAAAGCGAACTATAATGTGAAATTGTCTTCAGTTAGCTTATAATATGGAGGCTCGAGATGAAAGATATCAGAATAGAGAGTTTAAAACTCAGTTCTATCATCTATTTGACTGAGTTTGTTGGTTAAATAGAGTAGAATTGTTACTATACATCCAAGTGTTGTGAATGCACCTAAATAGGTTTGATAACCTCTTTTTTTTTGTATAAATAGTTGTACAGGGCATGCAAACTTATCAAGGTAGAGAAAATATGTTTTTATTAACTCAAAATTCATAAATATTAATTTAGGATATGCTATTCTCTAAATGTCAAATCATAATGTTTTGAGAATACTTATTATAAATTTTAATTATTTGTAACATAAAAATCATTCATGATTGATTTATGCCATATTATAGCATGTCATAAAATCATTAGAGTTCAGTTCGTTTTCGTCTTTGCAAGTCATATCAAGTAACATCAATAATCTTTTAATTGGAATATTATTGATTCTCTACGATATGTCAACTATCTAATCCTATTACTTTTAACTTATGTGTTTTTTAGTATTTTAATGATTTTGCTCTTATGAAGCTGAAAAGTTCAAATAATTTTGAATAACAGTTTAAATTTCTTAATTTTTTTAAAGATTTGGAACTTTAACAGTCAAATTAAAGCAAGATGCAAGACCAAGTTACTTTAATATTTAATATGTAGAGGTAGTACCAACAATCAATAATTTATTTTAAGTCTAAAAGTTATAAACTTTATTAATACCTTTTCTGGTAATCTTTTAATTAATACTAAAAGAGCTTATAAAATGCCATTAGAAAATCTTGGTCCAATATCAACAAACTCAATCAATCTCTCTATATTGTCTATAACAATACAAGAAAGTTAAGATTTATAAGCATCATTAAATATCTTATTAATTTGGTTCACAATAGAATCTTCTGTCAATCCAATAAAAGATTCTGGAGATATTAATTTTACATATGGAAAACCGCATTCTATGGCAACTTAAGCAGCAATACTTGTTTTACCAGATCCTTATGATCCTTCTAATAGAATAGAATTCAATTTAGAACTCTTACCAAATCTCGTTTAATTTATAGTATCCCTAAGTATTTTTCTTAAATTTTAGTAATCTTAACCAAAATCAATCAATTCATTTTTTGTTAATAAATCAAATTTATTTGAATCAAATCCAAATTAAGGCTTAACTTCGTTTAAAGCTTCTAAAAAATCATTTCTAGTTATCCTAAATTCTTGTTTTTAATCCATTTTCTATGAAAAATTATAAATATTTGAAATTCTCTAAAACGCAAAAGAAGATGCTGATTTAACAACAGCTTCAATCTCAGCTCCTGTGTAATTCTTCATTAATGTAACCAATTCTTCACTATTTACATCTTTATGTAATGCTTCATTTTTTCTTAAATTCTCAGTATGAATATTTAATATTTACAGCCTACCAGCTTCATCTGGCAATCCAACTTCTATATGCACTTCAAATCTACCTGGTCTTAATACAGCTTCATCAATTAAATCTTTTCTATTTGTCATACCAATAACAAGAATATTATTTAAAGCATTTACTCCATCTATCATTGATAATAATTGATTAACAACATTATCATAAGCTCCAACCCCAGAAGATACAGAACCTCTCTATTTACATATTGCATCCATTTCATCAAACACTATGATATGTAATTCGCTTTCATCTCCTTTAACTTCTTAATCTTTTATAGCATCTTCAAATAATTTTCTGATATTCTCTTCTGCTTCTCCAACGAATTTACTAAATATTTCAGGTCCATTAACTATCTTTGGAGGTCTAGCTTTTAAAACTCTTGCTAATTATCTTGCAATTAAAGTCTTTCCTGTTCCTGGAGGACCATACAGGAGTAGTCCTTTTACATGTTTAATACCATATTTCTCTAAAAACTATTATGGGAATCTTCTAGATGAAAATGCCCTTCTAAATATATTTGCTAATTCTTTGTCAAGTCCACCTACACCTAATTTTTCAAAATTAAAATCTTCTCTAAATATATTTGTTGTTTTTTTTTAAACATTTTTCATCTTTAATTGAGATATTCCACATTTTACACTAAATTCAATTTCTGTTTCATCAATCAACATTCCTCCACTTGAAAATTTTACTTAATTTGAATCTACTCCAACACTCATCACTTCTGCTCTTAATACCTATCATTTTTTATATTTAATTACCTTTAATATAAAAATGTTTTAATCATGTTGGACTAATTGAATCTACCCACTCTTGAAAAATTATCCCTTGAATTGAGATTTTAATCGAGATGCTAATAATTCGTCGTCGATCTCAGTTTACCCTTCTCCACTTTAAAGTTATTAAATGTCAACTTCTAAACTTAGTACACCTAATCTATATTCTTTATCTCTAGGCAATTTGAATATTTGTAATTCAACTTCTTGATTAATAGAAATATTTAATATTTCTCTTTAATATCTGTTTGCTCCTATTTCATAATTTTGATAATTTTCATCCTAAAATATTATAAATAAATGGTACTCCTTTTAATATGTATGTGAAACCATTAATTTATATGAATAAATCATTACGGTCTCCTATCTTGTTGGTTTCTTTTAATTTCTTAACCTATTCATTTGAGCTATATAAGAATCCTGTATATGCTTGTTCATTATTTCTTAATGCTACTGTGGCTAATTATAATGGCATCTTTAAAATAATGAATTGTTTACTATAATCCTTGTTTTAATAATCTTAATTTTATTCTATTAAATATCAATATAAATATTCTATTTAATTTTATTGTAAATAAAAAAAATAAGATAATTGTTATAAATATTCTCTTTATATTAATTTTATAATTATAAAATTTCAAGATGGATTAAAATAAAACTGAGATAGATGAGGAATAATTTAAAAAAGAATTTGAAGAAAAAGTAGAAAAGAGAAAAGCATGGTTGTTAGAAGAATTGAAAAGTTGTGGTAAATTTTTAGATGTAAGTGCTAAGAAATTAGATGATTTAGATGCTTTGACTGTATTTTCATAAATTGAATTAGATTGCTCTTTATCTCCATGAATGCCAAACAGAATTAACTTTATTTCATATAGCAGCCAATTAAATTACAGACCGCGGATTTATTGACATTTTAACAGGATTACAATGGCATGATAAATTAAAAGAAATTTACATTGGCAATAACTTAATTAGCGAAGTAACCAGATATATTTATTTATGATAGATTGGTATCTAAGGATTAATTGAATTTTCAAGTAGTTTCAAATAATTAAAAATTCTTAGTATGAGTGGTTGTTCCATAGATGATAGTACATTTATTTAACTTTGTTATGCACTTCCAGAATTAAGTAATTTATAATAATTGCAAGTTCCATCTAATAACATTTCCGATTTTGGTAATTTAATTTTGATTGAAAATTAGGATTGCTATGTTTCTCAACTTTATTAGCTGCTAACAGTCTTCCTAATTTGACTGTTCTTCATTTCGGAAATAATCCTTTAACTTCAAAATCATTAGCACCATTCTTTTTGGCTTTAAAAAAAATAGAACCGTAAAAATCTTATAATTTAATGATATTGGAATGAATTTATAAACTATTAGATAAATGGCAATATGTTTGAAAAAGAATAGATATCTCTAAGAATTAAATTTAGGGAATACAGGATTTTCTGATGCAGCAGCATAAATTCTTTGGCCAAATATAAAATATCTTAAAAAATTGCATTTATTGAATAATCATCTTACAGATAAAGCAATTTTTGAATTTATTAATATATTGGAGAAAGAAGAACTATATCTAACCTATTTAGGATTGTAAGATAACGAAATAGAAGAGGAAAGTTTAATTGAAGATTTGAATAGTTTATTAAAGTAAAATGAATTGATTGAGTTATTAAATGAGTAGATTGAGAATGATAATTAAGAAGGAACTGAAAAGAATTCAATTTAAGAAATGGTAGAGCTTGCAAAGTTAAAGGAAATAGAAGAGAAATTAGGAGAGTTAGATAAATTGAGTACTGAATAGGTTATGGATGATGAAGATGTAAATGAATTGTAAGGGAAATTGAAAACAAAAAAACAATCATATGAGTAGTGATGAATATCTGTGATGGAATGAAAATTAAGATTTAAATATTTTTTAAATAATGGTTATCAAGACAGATTTGTGCTCCTTTAGCGAATGGAGAATCTATCCCGGACATGGAAGAAGATTCGTTGCCAAGGATGGCAGACTCTTCTATTACTTGAATTAAAAGAGTAGAGCTTTTAGTGCAAGAAAAGTACTCAATCTTTAATAATATAGATTAAATCTCAAGAAATTCAATGGACTGTTGCATGGAGAAGATTAAACAAAAAGATTAAGACTGATGAAGGAGCCAAGAAGAGAAGAATTAGAAATCTAAAAGTCTAAAGAGCTATTGTTGGTATTTCATTGGAAGAAATCAGAAGAAGAAGAAAGGAAGACGATAGTAATACATAGTTACATAATAAATAGAAACAAGAAAGGCATAAGCTGAATAAGCCGCAAGAGAAATTAAAGACAGAAAGTAAAAGTAAATTGAAGCTTAAAAGAAGAAACCAGCAACAGCATAAAAAGTAGCACAAAAAGCAGAAGTCAAAGCTTAACAAAAAGCATAAAAAGGTGCTGCTAAAACCAACAAAGGTAAAAAGTGATTCTTACAATATAACATCAAATACATATAAATATTTTTTAGATAATAATTATTATTTATTATTCATATGGAAGAAATATACTATACAATACTTGGATTGGGTTTAGGAATTATTGTATAATAAATACATGAGAAACTATCCAATAAAAAAAAGTAGAATAAGCCACAATAATAGAATAAGAGAACAAAGAAAGATTTACCATCTACTCCAGATATGAAAAAAGCATATCAAGAACAAAAATAAAACTTTTTAATTCGATAAGCATCTCAATAAGAAGTTGGTGATACCATTAGAAAGATTGTTAAAATTTAAAACAAAATTTCAGAATTTGATAATGATAATGAATTAAAATAAGTATAAGATTCTTAGGAGGAAAATAAAGAAGATGATTAATCATAAGAACATTCACAAGACAATTAGTTCTAACCAAAAACACCAAATTTTCATAATAAATCTATAGGATCACAAACTTTTACTTTAGTCACAACAAATTCAGTAGGATCGTTGTAATCAAATAAGTTTAGTGATAGTAGTAAATTTTTATTGAAATATTAGAAAAAAATGCTACTCCCCCTGATGAAAAAACTGAATAAGTCAAAATTAACAGCAATCCAGAATTATGATTATGTTATAATTCAAATAAGAATTAATTCAAAAAATTATCTAGAATTACTACTAATTAATTAGTAAACATAAATATTATATATTAAATAAATGTATTTATCATTATTATATAAAAGAATAATAAATTCCTTATATCTCTTAAAGTTTAATACATGGATTAATCCATGATGATTGTTTATTTTCTTGTTATATTATGACTTATTCTGATTATCATTAGAGGCTGATTAAATAAAATTTATTTGAGTATTAAGAAATACAAATATTAAAATATCTTATCTAAAAAATTTATATAAAATATTCATTTTGAATCTTCGACAAATCTTTATTACTTTTCACAGTTTTAAAAAAGAAAAAAGAAGGAGTTCATTTGATCATCAAAATTCAAGATTTCAAATATATTTCAAAGCTATTAATATAATTTGCATTACCTTCAAAGATATAAATTTAATTTTCTATGATATGATATTTTAAAATTCAATATTTGGAATTCTTGATATTAAGTTAGCGCTATTTTATAGTATTATGTATTGAGGTTTTTGATTAATTTAATTCTAATAATATTAAAATTATGAGTATGATATATAAATCATTTATTGGATTACTTGGAGCTATTCTGTTATATTACTTTTATGTAAATTCAGATAGTGAATAAATTCCTTTTGAATTATAAGCCATCCAAGAAAAAGAATTAGAAGCTAAATTGAAAGAGAGTGGAAATAAACACTATTAAATTCCTAATTTCTTTTTTATCACTCCTTGGTATTTTTTTAAAATAAAACAAGGAATAAAGATGGATATAGACTCACAATAAAATATGCATAAAAAATTGATATGGTAAGCCCTGCATGGTTTACTATTAGATATAATAATGTTGTTGATGGAAAATAAATTGTTAATGAATAATGGATTCAAGAAATAGTTTAAGCTAACCCTTAAATTGCAATAATACCAAGAGTGTTAATTGAATTATAGGAAAGCTCTTATATATAATAAATAAATAATCCACAATTATTGGAAACAATAAGCAATTTAGTTTTATAATATTCTAATAAATTCCATGGAATTATGATTGACACACCATATATATCATTCATCGATGATCTTGATGCTTAAGATATAGTAAAATTCCTTCAAAAATTAAAAGCAAAACTTAGTAATAAAATGTTGGTGTTATCATTATATGGTGTATACAGTTCTTAATAATATAAACATTCTACTTTAAAGAAGCTTTTTAAAGTAGCAGATTATACCTTAATATAAACATATGATTATTAAATCTAAGATCAAGATGATTAATTATTATCACCTTATTCATGGGTTTAAGATAATTTAGAACATTTCATGACTTACAAAGAAAAATTGTTGTTTGTAATTAATATTTTTTAACTTTTAGGGAATTCCGTTCTATGGATTCAAAAAGACTGAGCATGATAAAACTCATTTTATAGGTAATGAACTCCTGAAATTGAATGCCTCAAACTTTATTACAGAATGGGACAGAGCTTCTTCTGAGTGTAGATATAAAAGTGAAAGTGTTTCTATTTCTTATCCTTGTCCTGATTTTCTTGTTAATAGATTATAATTAATCAGAGAGTTTCGTAGAGGCTACTTTGTTTGGGAAGGAGGATAAGGTATTGAATTGTTTTATCAACTATTATGATTTATAAATTATAAATAATTCTAATCAAAAATGATGTTAATACATACGTATAAACTAAGTTATCAAATTTAGATAGTTTAAAATGATAGCGTTTGAAATTGTTTAAGTTTAAAATGAGAAGTTTTTTACGTAAAAATATCTCAATATTTAATTTAAAAATAAGCTAAAATATAGAAATTTACATTTTAATAATTAATGGGTTTGGGTTAAAATTATATATATTATTCCCCTATTTTCTCTAGTTATAATTATAGATTTTTTGAGAAGCACACTCATTAATTTTCCATAATTAAATAATAGTTTTGTTTATGTATAACTTTTATTTAAATAAATCATAATAAAAAATATTTTAAGAATATAAAATAGTATTATATATAAGATACAATGGTAAACAATGCTTATTCGATTTTTATTTTCTTAAAATAACAGGTGTGAAAAGTATTAAACTTCAGTATAAACATAAAATATGGTAAGTAAGAAGATTAGTTAAAATGTTCTAATTGTTTTTAAAACTAAAATAGGCAACAATCTATAGTATTTTAATTTATTTTGATTTTTATTATAAAATGTATGTAAAAATGATTTACATTCTTTTATTTATAAACATAAAAATATTATTTGTAAATAATTTATTTTAATTAATGAGGTAATAAAAAGATGGTCTATTTTTTCAAAGTCAGTTATATGTTACAGAACTTTGTGAACCACTAAATATTTTAGAACTTTTAGATGATTAAATTAATAAGAGTTTGAGTCAATCAATAAAACTGGAAAGTTTAGAAATATCAAATAAAATTACTTAAAAAGACAATTTGCACAAAAGTAGGCATTAACTGTAACAATCTAGTTTATAGTAAACAGAGAAATTAAATAAAATCCTTATGGGTCTGGATGGGCTAATAAAATTCTAGAAAAATAATTTGGAGTTTGTTTATCTTAAATAACATAAAGAAAAAGACCTAAATGGATTATAAAAAAATTAAAACCAGCCGAAAGCATCAATGATAAAAAATATGAAAATTCGCTCTTGATTAATGTAGCTAAAATGCTTAATATATAGGATATAAAATCTGAAGAAAAACTGAATAGATAAGCTGTCTCAAAACCAAATAGCAGGAGAATAGATAAAATGGCCAAAGATTATCGCCAATCTTTAAGCGGTTTAAGATAACCTTTACCTACTTTTGATATCAACTTCTTTGTAAAACCCAATTAGTACAATTTATGATTACATTTTTAATATATTATAGAATAAATCTAAATTACCAATTAGTCTTTATTTAATATCATAATCATTTAAATCCTTTTTATTGCATAACTATTCATTCTTCTGATTTATAGAAAAATCTTTATTTTATCATTAAAAATATCAATGAAAAAATAATTTGCTCTTAAAATATAATAGTCTCATTCTTGAGATTAAGGAAGAATAAAAAATTCTTAAGAAAATTGAAATTTTTCAGAAAAATATGTTTAATTTACAATTAAAATTTCAAAATATAGAAATAGTTGATCAGTATATAACTTTCCTAAAAAGCAACTTTGGAGAATGAATTTCTTCATCTTAATTAAGCGTATTATCATCCTATAAATAATGTTCTTACTTTGAGACTAGGATTTGCATACTTTGGATTGCTTTCTGATGATTTTTCGGCATCTTTAACTGTTCTATCATAATATTTAAATCAAGGAGATTCAGATTGCGATTTTAAACAAATTCTATGACTTACTTAGGACAGTGAGCTAGATTATGAAATGGAAGGTAGGTTAGAGACATGTATTCGTTAAATATATATTTATAAATTTATAAAAATGATCAAAGATAAATGAAATATTTGAAATAAATATTTCTATTATTTTTGACCATTTTAACAGCAATTTTAAAATTATTTCAAAAATCTTTCGTTTTAGTGTTACTTTAAAAGAGAAAATTAGTTAAAGTTTAATTTCTTAATTAATTTTTGTATTATAATTTTCATATATAACTTTTAGATTATGTAAATTAAACTATTAATAAGTTTTACTATTACTAACTAATCAATTTTGATATAATAATATTAATAACATAATAAATTATTATTGGTGTATTTATTAAATATTGAGAATACTCTAAGTTCAGCTTTGAAAAATATAAAAGATAATCACTTATCGAAAGAAGAAAAAATTATTAATTATAAATCATAAGTATGAAGTATATATAATATATAGAAAATCAAAATATTAATTGTTCTAATCCAAGAAGTTGATTAACTTTATCTATCATAAATTCATCACATAATTTTGAAGGATCTTCTTCATTTTTCTAATCTAATTATCATAAAATATAGTACTAATGAATTATAAATTAAGATAAATTTTTCAATTCCTAATTATTCTTCAAGATCCATTCTCATTTTTTCAATTTAATCTGCAAGAGATTCACCAGTAAACTTCTATTCACTTTAATAATGCCTTATTTTAGCGGAATGATTTTCGTGTTTATTAATTTATCCAGATATAAATTATATCTTTTATAAATTTTAAGTTTTTCTTTTTAAAAAATCATTTCTTGCTTTTCTTATTATTCTATAATCTAATATTTGATTAATATTGAGTCTTTTCTATGGATCAGTATTTAAAATATCTTTCAATAATTGAATAAGTTCTTAGGAATAATATGTAGGTACTGGTTAATATTTACCATTAATTATTTTTAAAAAGAGACCCTCCATAGCTTAAATTATAAAAGATGTATACTTTTTGCTTCAAAAGCATGTTGTAATGCCATCATTTCATATAACATACAACCCAAACTCCAGATATCTGATTTAAAATCATAAGGAATTCTTTAACACACTTCTGGACTAATATAATAAGGTGTTCCTATAGCAGTTTAACAAAGATCATCAGAATTTATTAATGATTTAGCGATTCCAAAATCACCTAATTTGATTTCACCTTTTGAAATGAAAATATTTTGAGTTTTGATATCTCTATGTATTATTCTTCTGTCATGTATATATTTGACAGCCAAACAAATTTATGTAAACCATTCTATAATTTAAGATTCTTTCAAATGTTCCTATTTTTATTTCTGTTATTCAAGTCTTTGATGCAATGTTCCTTCTTCAGCATAATCCATAACAATACATAAATATTTACTAACTTTAACAAAATATGTTTACTTTTTATCAACAAAGGACTCTCTATATTCAATTATACATGGATGATGTAAATTCTTTAACACATCTATTTCATTAAGTGAATTTTCTTTTTCTTTAATATCGAATTTAGATGCGTCTATTATCTATAATAGTTTTCAATATACCTTCATTATATAAAATTTTCTATCTTATTTATTTTAAACCAATATAGCTTGTCCATAACTACCTTTTCCTTTTAATTCTATCTTTCTGTATCGTTCCATTAATCTATTTTTAACTGTTAAATAATAAAATAAAATTTAAGTCAATTAATTAATACATTATAATCACCTATCAACTTTCTAAATCTTTTTAGTGTTTTTAATGAAAAGTTTGATATAATCTTTATATTACAAATTATATCTGAAATTCTTTTTGAATTAACATATTTCATCATCTAAATCAAACAAAGGGAATTATATAATTCTTTAATCCCTTTATTTGTCAAATTTTTCATAATTTATTAAATGGAAAACAACGAATAAAGCCTTCGACTTGAAGTTACAATATAAGAATTTATATCTGATTCAGTTCACCCCTTATTAATAGCTTTTCAAATTAAAACAAGTATTTCAATTGTTATTTTTCAGATCATGAAACAATAAAAACTAGTTCTTATGAAATATTAAAAGGTTAAAATCTAATCAATGAAACTCTTACATTTGCTTTTTAGGATCGATTCCCAGATTCTAATTAAGAAAAATTGGAACTACTTATTCTTATAGACAAAGAGGTTGCAGGAAGCCTATATTGTAATATAACATCATTAATAAATTCGAAACTTGACATTTAATATGAAAACGATTCATACATCGAGATTGAAGAAAATGCAATATTAAATAGCCATCAAATGTTAAATCCGAAAGTAAAATTAAGATTAAAAGTCTTGAATTAAACTGAAGAATTTTCATAAAGAACAACAATTAATTTAGGTTCATCTGATAATAAAAATGACCAAAACTAAGTTATATCTGAAATGAGAGTAGAACTTGATCACTGGAAATCTAAATATAATAATCTTTCTCAAGAATTAGATTCTTTAGGTGATGAATTATTGTCTCTTTCAATTAAAGAAAAAGCAAAACAATTTTCTTACTTATCTACATAGATCAACATATTCAGAAAAATAATGAAATCCAAGTTATAACACTTCCTTTAAATATATGATAATTAAATCGATTAAATATATTTATTAAAAAAAGAATTAAATTCCTTTAGATCTAAAATATGCTGTAAGGTATAAATTTTTATATAATTATTTAGTGCTCTGAACCCTTACTAAGACACAGTTGCAAAAGTCTAAATGAAAAGATATTAAATCTAACCTCTATTATAGATAAGTAAAACTTTTTATATAAATTTAGAAAATCTACAGAAAATATATAATTAATGAAATCCTTAGAAGTTGAAAAATAATAATAAAAGTCCTTACAAAATAAAATTATTATATTGAATTAATAGTAATTACAATTAAGATAAGCTTTGGCAAAATCAAGAAAATAAGTTGATAATATACTCAAACTTTAGACTTAATAAGAGTAAGAAAATGAATAATTGCATAAAGATATTATTTCTAAAACTCAAGTTGTGCTTGAATTAAATATTAAATGTCTAGAATTAGAAAAATAAATTTCTAAGATCAATAATGATTATACCGAAATAATTACCTTATATAAACAATGGAGTTTGTCTATATATAAATCTTTTGAAAAAGAATCATTTGAAAAATAGTAATTAATAGATGCCTTTGCTTAATTAAACAATTAATTATAGTTCTTTACAATAAAAGAAAATCAAACTTCAGATTCAAATTAATTTAGTGAATGCTAGTGCAAAATAGAACAATATATTTAAGATTATCGTTTATAAATAGAATAATTAGAGCAATTATTGAACCAATATAGAAAACAATTTCTAAAATAAAATCAGATTACGCATACAAACAAAGAAGATGAATTAAATAAATTTATGTAAATACCTGTAGAATATCTAAGAGAATAAGGGATCAAATTAGAAGATATGTCAAATTATTAATATCCTTAAATAGATTTAAATGCTTAAAATTTGATTCAATAAAAAGAAGATGAAATAACAAAATTAAAGCAAAAAATAGGTGATATGCTAAATATTGCTTTAGAATTAGGCAATTCAATGTTAATCGAATAAATCTAACTCACAATAATGTGAGAATTATATATATCAAATATATATCAAGTTATATAATATATTTATAAAAATAATTATTATAATTAATTACGATGAAAATGAATTTTATCGGTCAATAATTCTGATAAGGAACATATAATTAGAATATATTAGAATCATTGCTACTTTGAGGTGAAAAAAGAAGATCTAAACTATTAAATAATATAATAGACTTATAACTACGAAAAATATTATTAAGAATCCAAAAAGAAGGATTATTTTGTTATTTAGAAGAACATCCAAATTTATAGAGGCAACTGTATAAAATTATCATAATTAATTATAGAAGAAAATAAATCATGCATTTTTGTATTTAAAATTAAATTAAAAACCTGACTAATTTAAAGAGCATTATTTTCAAACTAAACTCAAAATAGTCAAATATTACTCCTTATTAAAATTAGGCTTGGCTAATGCAAAAATTAGATCAAAAACATAATATATTAAGTGGAATTTAAAAATGAATAAATATCCATAGAAGTAAATTCAATTTCAAGATAAATAGAAAGCTGTATTCGATTATTAAATAGTTATTACATGCAATAAATCAAAACTGGAAATAAGAATATTATTGTGAGAGATTAATAAATAAAATATAACGTTAACTGCATTGCTAGTTAATATTCTTAAATAATAATAATGTTAAAAGTAAATAATTAATATTATAAAAGCATTATGAAATTATTAGTTAAATTAGAGTTCACTAAAAATTAAAATAGAGAAGATTAAATTTTAAGGATTTGAACTTAAAAATTATTTTTAAGTTATTTAATCCAGAAGAAGATTTCAAGATTAAATTGATTGCATTTTGATTTTATTTAAATGAAAATAACAATAAAATTTTGTTTGAGTGATAGAAAGTGATTTAATTATGTGATAATATTTGCATATTTTATTAAGTCTTTAAATAATATGAAGATTCAGAGTTTAACTTCTTCTTCAACATCTCTTGCAAATTCTTGTTTTAAATCTTTATAAAACTAGGTCAAATGAACATTCGTAATGGTTACACTATTTGTTATAGATTTAAATTAGTTTGGTAGAAGAGGAATAACTTTGATTACATTTCTTTTTAAAGCATTTAAATATTCTAAGATTGGAGTTGTAATAGGATCTTTATTTTCAGAAATATCAACAGTTATAGACAAAGCTTTAATACGATCATAATAATATTCATTTCCCCACCATAATTCTCTATCGTCATCAAAATTTTTATCCATTAAACAATTAAGGATGACTGCTGTTTCTACAAGTAACTTTGATAAAAGTAATTAAAAATCATACTTAAATAGTTTCTGTAATTATTAGGTCCCTTTTTTCAGGAGTATCAATCTTTTACTTAAAATAGCTCATGTATTCATTTCTATAATATTCTAACACTTATGATTTAATCTTTAAAGCTTTCTCAGTGAAGTTATTGTAAGATCTTAATATCAATTAAGATTTGCCTTCAATCCTTTCTGCCAAAACTTCACATGAATCAACATAGATCTTATTTTTTGCAATCCACTCTTGTAAGTATTCTTTGACTGGTTTTGCTCTCATCACATTAGCTAATGATTGACTTTCAACAAATTCAATAGCTTCCTTAGTGGTACTAAGAGTTTAAGGAGAGATTTCACATTTTTTATATTCAAGAGCTTTTGTTGATTATTTATCTTTTCGTTTTGAACATTAAATTCCCATATTTTAAAGAGAGTATTGTTATTATTAATAAATTGAAATCAAATTTAGCCTAAGTAGTTTTAAATATAATCCTAATCACTCTTAACCAATATCATGGAGAGTTTCGAGAAAAATTTTTAATTTGATACTTTTTTCTAGAACAGATTTTATCCATTGAAAATTTAATACCATATTTTAAAATTAAAATTTTGTTGATATTTAAAAGTTAACGAAATACTATCTATCCTTACAACTTCGATCAATACATACTATTATTTTACGAATATTTTGATTGCAAAATCTTAGCTTATGGCTATTTGTTGTCTTTCTAAATTTTAAGAAACTGTCATAAGCTTACATATCATATGGTTTCATGTTCATATTTCAATAATAAGGGCAGCATATTCTTCTTCATTTTAATGCAATAGCAACTTAATATTTAAAAGATAAAATATTATAAATATTCTATACATGTTTCAGTTTCTTAAATGCAATTAGAATTGATAAGGAGAATGAAATACGAATTGTTTTATTTTTGTATAATTCATTAATAAATTTGAGTAAACTTTTAATAGCATTTAACCTTTTTTTTATATTATGTTGTCTCTTATTCTTAATTTACTCAGTTCTTAAATACTACTTTTATACTTTATTATAGGTTGTATTGAATCCTAAAAGTGTAAAAAAATCATCATTTGAGTGGAATATATTTTTTCTTGTCCTTTTATGATATACTTAAATTTTGATTGATTTTCAGGTTTATTAAGATTATTCAGATAATTTTAAATAGTGGTTACGATTATAATCATTTAATGTTAATATAATGAAAAATACTAAATGAGTATTTTACAGAATTATCAAATTATATTTTAGGTAAATAAGAATAATAAGTTTAATAATACATTTTTATGATTTTAACATAAAATTTGAAAATAAGAAGCAAATAAAAAGGAAAAATTAGTTAATTTACATAAATTTCAATTTATTACTAAAAAATATTCACAGATCAGTTTACGATTCCTTTTAATGAAGATCATCATTTAATGTAGTTTCTTAATCATTTTTGATCTCATCTTAAATTTCAAAATTATAATCATTAGTTTATAATGTTTCTTAAGAATCCTAAACATTATTTTTTTCATGATTAGCAAGATCTTCTTCTGCTTACTTCATCAATTCATTAAGATCAGGTATCGCTCTTCTAAAAGTGGGTTCCTAAAATAATCTTTAATAGTACCTATTTTCCTTCTAATTTATCTTTACCCCATTCAAGGATATCATCTATAGTTTATTCACTTGCTTCTTAAAATCCTGTTATGTATGAAGGTTCTTATATAATTATGTATGTTAAGAAAATGAAGGCAATAATACCAATTAATCTTAATGAAATTTCTAACTTTCCATCTGAGTACTTATAATTCGAATATAAAGGCTTAAAAGATCCTAAAATTCCATATGACTATAATTATTTATACAAAAATCTACATCATTATTTAAATTTGGAAGAATCCAAAAACCATATCCTAATAATCTTGATATGATATAGACAACAAATCTAATTACTTATAGAGCAACCAGAAATACAAGAAGATATAATGTAACTTTGAATACACCATATTTAAATGCAAAAGGCCAAATCGGATAGAGAAAAGCAATAAAAACCATTATTAGAATGCCAGCCATGATAAGATTATTCATTTTACTCTTAACTACTAAATTCCAAGTGTAAAATGCTTCACTAGTAAAGGTTTAGTCCTTTGAATATGACTATATATGTAAACCTTTGTATCAAAAACTTTCCTTGGCCATTTCTTTTTAGGGTCATCTGCAAGTCTGTCGATTTTAACAATTATTCTGTTTTCATTTAGATATTTAGCAATTGATATGGCATCTTTCTTTTTATCAGGAAGAAGATTCTTAATTTCTTCGAAGTATGTTGTTGTAAATTTCATGAAATCTTCTCCTCTGAAGATTTATATCTTCTTTTGATATTTGAAATTAGCATCTTTCTATTGAATTGCATCTTTATGCTTATGATAAAAGTTATAAAGAGGATATAATTATTTTTCAAAGGCCTTTCTTTCCTCAGTCATTTACGTGTATAAATATTAAATTAATATAACATTTTTTTTTTTATAAAGTATTTCTGCTGGAGTTGTTACAATTAATGTTTTTAAAACTGTTTCTAATCATGAAATTTCAAGACTTGACCCTAAATATTATTATAAATTAATTCTACAATATTTGGTGCACTTTTGTTAATTTGCTAACTTTTAAGTATTATGATTGATTCTTGATGATATATCTTCTACAAGAGTTAAGAATTCTTAAAATTCATATATTTACTTAATCAACACTTAATCTCATTTTGAATTAGGGATCAACAATCTACTCTAGAAGCATTAAATTACCCATCCGCTTAAAAAATATAAATAATGAACACTTATACCTTAATTATTATTAGAAGCTTGCTTTAATTCCAGAAGTTAAATATGAGCAAGGATAAGTGATTCTAATGCATAGATAAGAAAGTTTACCATTTAATTCTCAAACTCTCTTTATTTAATTAGCTTTTGAAAATTCTGTTATTTCAATATATCTGCAGTTTTTGTGTGAAATATGATCGTAATAAAATCCTACAGCTATTTATGATTTTATGGGTTCTTATTCAATTAAAATCGATGTGCCTATTGTATAAAATGTATAAATTACTATTATCTTCTTTTTTAATTGTTCTACTCTTATTTAATTCAAAATCAGCAAATTTTAGATAGGATTGGATTTCTATAAATTAATTAAGAGATTTCAAAATTTGTTAAATAATAAAATTTTGTTGAATTTTTAAGAATTCAATCTTTATATTTTTAGCTTAATTAAATTTATTGTATATCTCATTGATTATATATGATTAAAAAAAAACCGAAATTATTTATTGTTTACTATTATTCAGACGTTTTGAATTATATTCTAATAGATATAAAATCTTGCATAAATGTTATCTCTTTAATAGTTCTTTCAATATTTTAGTATATTTATAATGTGAAAATCTTTTGTAATTTAAAACATCATGTCTATAATTCTAATTCAAACATAATGCTGTATCACTATTTAATGAAAGGTGAATATGATAAACTTTAACTTTATTAAATTTAACAACTAAATTTTACAAAGTATAAAATAAAATATATATATCCAAATTGATCAAACTCGATGATTAATTGAGTCAACCCAAAATAAGGTTTTAAAATGTTATTCTAATGAGTAAAGATAGAAAATTGGTTACATTTGAAATATGACTTTAGAGACTTTAACGGATATATAAAACCAAATTATCAGAATAAGTAAACAAGTTTTCTCCAATCGAAATATACTTATGAAACTAAAAGAAAAAATGAACGAAGCTGTACTTTTATAGAAATGGTAACTCTTAAAAAATGTGCTTATTCTCTAAAGGATTCAACAAAATATTTCTTTCATTAAAAAAGAGTTATGTAGAATAAGAAATTTCCTTAAGTTAAATGAAATTGATAAAAGCTTGAATATAAATCTAATCTAGAAGTATAAATTTTATTCATTCGCTGATTTATTTGAACAAACAGATCTCGTTCATTAAATAATTAAAATACATTGATCTAAATGTATAAATTATTATCAAAAATGTGTTCCATCAATTGTACAAAATCTATTATTAAAGGCTAACGAAAATAGTGGAATTAGATAAAAGTAGCATACAAAATAAAAAAAAAGGAATTTAGTATATAAATTTATTAACTTTGAAAGTTATTTTATTGAATTAATTGTTAAGAATTAAGAAAATTTTCAAAATTCATATTTTTAAATATCTTTATATTTTCTTTAATCAATTTTAATAAAAAATAATTGAGAATGGAAAAACTAACTAAGGCAACATTTGGAGGAGGCTGTTTTTGGTGTATTGAAGCTGTTTACAGAAGAATTTAAGGGGTAAGCGAGGCCTATTCTGGATATAGTGGTGGTGCTTCAAATGTCAATGCTAATTATAAGGATGTATGCAAAGGAAATACTGGTCACGCCGAAGTAGTATAAGTTATTTTCGATGAGAATAAAGTTGATTATAAGGATTTATTACATATCTTTTTTGCATCTCATAATCCTACAACTTTGAATAGGTAAGGGGAAGATGTAGGAGAATAGTATCGTTCAGTTATTTTTTATCATAGTGAACAGCAAAAGGCTATCATCAATGAAGTTATTAATGAATTACAAAAAGAATACAAGGACCCAATAGTCACATAAATTGTGGAATTTAAGGAATTCCATAAAGCCGAAGAATACCATTAGGGTTATTATGATTAAAATTCAAATGAAGGATATTGCAAAGTTGTGATATCACCAAAGATAGAGAAGATAGTGAAGAAATATAAAGCATAGCTCAAACAAGAATTTTAATGATTTAAACATTTATAGTTATTAATAATCATTAATAGCCATTTAACAACTCTAAATTTAATAATTATTTTTAAACTGGCAAAAGCTTAATAAAAGAGCTCTTATAGCTGATTCTTTTAATTTAAATGATGAGGTCACTGATGTTTGGAATTTAATTTATTCCTAATCTATCATAATTGATTTTTGATAGATTCTGTTAATGAAATTTGATTAAAGAGAACAGCATAATTTAAGCAGCCTTTGCTTAATTCTGCATTTCCTTAGCTTAGTTGCTAAAATAAAATACAAGAGAAATATATTCTAATATCTCTTGATGAATTAGTTACAAGAATTGAACAACCAAAGCTTATTAAATCCCATTCATAAATTGAAAATCAATTTTCTGTAAACATTATAAAAGCAGAAGATTAGGGCTATATTTTCTTAATGAATTAATGAATTAAAAAGTATTAAATAGAAATCTATATTTTAATCCTTCTTTTTCTTATTTATTTAATATTAAGGCAATGTGTGATTAAAATAATCTGCTACTAACTTATTTTAATATGAGATTTAGCTAAATAATTTTTTTTTTAAATCAGAATATATAATTGAGTATTTTTGTATTGATTTCTTTCTAAAATGATTAGTTAAACTAATTTACATTTAATTATTAATAATTAATAAAATTACTCAAATAAACTAGGTTAGAACTCTTACTATAAATATAGATTTGGTTATAGTAAAAGGTTTCTGTCTAATTAATTATCTATTTGATTTAGTGTAATAAATATAAAACAATAAATAAAAATAATTGTAAATCATTATTAATCTAAAGGATTGAATATTAATAATTTATAAAATGACTTAGAGATCATGGAAATTCTTTATCACTAGGGTTATTCATCATTTTAAATGATCCATATGAGATTCCATTAATGTTAAAACAACTTTCTACATTATGAGATGGATTATCAGATATTAACTCAAAGCATTCTTCAATCTCATATTCATCTTGTTTATTTATTTCTTTAAGATGTTAGTATAATGAGAGAAGATTCTCATTTTTTTTAGGATAAATAATGTAAAAGCACTTAACATTCTACATTAAACATGCCATAGTTGGCTGATCATTCAATTTCTTAGGTTCTTTGAAATGTTTGTTTTTAGATGAATAAGTTATTTAGCTTTCAAGTGTTTCATTTCTTTTGAATTCGCACTTACAAGTTGAACCCATTTTTAATTTAACTACTAATTATTAAATCAAAATTTGAGATACGCAAAAACATGTAAGTGACGTTAATAGATTAAATAATACATAACTTATTTTTGATATTAGATCATTAATGCATTTGCATAGAAATTTCACCCATCTGTAGATCTACATCTACTTCGGTCTTACAAATAGGACATAATGTACTCTTGTGTAACCATTAGTCGATACATTCTTAATGAAAGTAATGCCCTAAGAGTATAATAAATGTTTATTATTACAGCATGGCATAGTACGAACAGTTTGGTTTTCTTGATAATCTTCTAAACAAATCATACATTTTATATGATTATCATCGTTTTAATGTTATTTAATAAACTCCATACTAATCTAACGTACAGGTAATTAATTTATTTATTCTTCAGATGTTCTATTATTTCTAAGTGAAAGTAGGAGTTATTGATTCTCATTCAAGAGAATGAAAGTATTTAATAATCTATGTAATGCCTCTATTTATTAAGCATGTTATCGATGGAGATCAAGTCTTCTATTTGGAATTAAATTTTGAGGTAATAATTATTCAATTTGTGTGTTTTGTTAGATTCTCTATTGTTGCATTTGTGAAAAAATTTCAACATCAATTTAAGTGTAATTAGGAATAACTAATCCTTGATCTTCAAACATTTGAACTTAAAATTCAAAGTCTGAAATTCTTACAATTTATCCTTTTTCTAAAAATCTAGTCAAACCAGAGAAATAAGGTTAAATAATAGTCTTTCTTATTGCATCCTTTATTCTATCTTTATTAGATTGATGAGAAGAAAACTATACAGGATATTTTATGCAACATAATTTAATGTCTTTTAAATTCTAAACATTTGAAATAGTCTCAATTATCTAAAGAATCATAATCTATTTTTACAGAGTTTCTATCGATTTTGCCTGAAGCATTGTCACATTATAAGATCAATAACTTTTAAGAATTTACTCTAATAGTTGAATCTTATATTATCTGGTTGTCTTTAGGATTAATACTAAAATAAGTCTTAATTTCAGAATCTAATTATAGAGAAGGTTTCCTTGATAAGATCTTAACTCGTCTTGTGATGTCCTAGATGTAATATCCATAACAAAAGATTTATGTTTATTTAGTAATGATGCCTCTTGTTGGTAATCCCCCTACTACTCGAAATTCGAAGGATCCTATTGAGAATTTTATTCCTGATTCTAAGACTCTTTATCGTACAGAAAAGAAAGGTAAAAGTACGTTATTAATTAATCTTTAAAAGTCTATCACGTTATCTTTGATTAAAGCTGGATCAAGTTTTGTTCTAAATTAGTTGAAAGTTAAACCTATTGACATAAAAAGTGATGCTTTCTAGATGAGGGAACTGTAATTCAGTCATTTAAAAAGTCCTCCTATCTTCAAGTTCTGAAGAATCCTGTCTTACTTATATCTAGCCATCGTTGACAGAAAACACTAGTTTGCACTAAAAACAATTAGTAATTCTGCCCAATTGATCGTCGAATTGATGGCTGCTACATTTTGGACATCTGACTCGAAATTAAACTTCTTCTTAATTTCCATATATGTGATGAGCTGCAGTTGTGGCAGCTATGTTCAGATATATAATTAAATTTACTCTTTTACAAATACATCATATGCTCATTAACTAGTACCATATCTTATTATTATTGTGTTTAAGCTTAACCCATTTTAATTAGATATAAAATAATTATATTTTATAATAGTTTATCATTTTCTCTTTTAAAGCCAATTTTTAGACAATTTATTATCATCATGCTCTTCTTCTTTGATACTCTGATTATTATGGAAATAATTCTATTAATTTTAAGGTGCCAATCTTGCTTATTAAGTTGGCTGAGGATGTATTTGAGGTTGTTATATGTGAGTATAATAGGGACCCATGTTAATCTAAATCAATTAGCATTATTTTCATACAATGAATGTATTTGGAATTTGAGTTGGCATGATCAAAGGATATTGTAACTGAGGACAGTACTAATTAATCATATCATTTCCATTATAAGCTCTTTAATTCTAAACTTCTAGAAGTTCTTTAAATGCCTAATTTTATAGTATAATGAATTAAAGACCTCCAAGAATTATTACTAAGGATCTCCTTCATTGTCCAAAGTATCTTAATTCATTCTCAAAAATTATAAAATATTATTAACCTAAAAAATTTTAATGAAATAAAAGTGAGATTATAAAGGAGAATTATTATAAAAATAATCAATTATCTAATTGAAGATAAATGTAATTAATTACTATTGTTAAGTTTGCTTAATTATATAATATATTCTCAATTTTATTTTGATTATAAAATTTTAATTAATAAGAAATGATGTAATTTATATAAATATAATTAGAGTTAATTATTATATTCATTTCCAATAAGATTGAATATCTATTACAATTAATGTCATATTATCTTTTTTATAATTTGTATTTTTTGAAGATGCTTTGTCCAACAGATATTATGCCAACTAATCAATCTCTTTTTTGTTCCAATTTTCAATTAACTATTTCAATTCTTCATTTTTAATGTTCTTTAAATATATTAATTTCGTTTAC
This sequence comes from Paramecium sexaurelia, assembly GCA_000733375.1. Classification (NCBI taxonomy): domain Eukaryota; phylum Ciliophora; class Oligohymenophorea; order Peniculida; family Parameciidae; genus Paramecium; species Paramecium sexaurelia. The sequence continues at coordinate 383,710 of JPFM01000029.1, forward strand.
ATCCCAAAATCCATCAGATGCCAAAATCAAATATTTGTCATTAGGCTATATTTTTTGAATATTTATCTCAGGTATTGCAATTAGACCAGATTATCTATGTTTCTTATCTCCAAAAGCCCTTGTTACTGCTAATTCTCCATTTATACGCGGAATAGAACTATGTATATTTAATATATCTCACTGTCTGTCCAATATAGTTGCTATTTATTCTACTCTTTTGAATTCATCCTCTCTATTTAGTTTATGTTCCAAATTTAATTTTTCTATTTCATACTCTTCGTTTATTAATACACATGCTGAATCTCCAAGATTCACTACATAAAGATCTTTATGCTTATTGATAACGCAAAGTGCTGTTGATCCGCCTAAATGCTGATTCTCATCTTGACAATCTAAAATGTATTGATTCATTTTCTCAAAACTATTTATGATGGCCTTCTCTAAATTATCTTCAAAATCGCAATCCTTCTTTAAATATTCATGAAGTTTGTTCTCAAGTATAGCTGAAACTGAATGTCCTGCATGTCCATCATAAATAGCATAAAAAAATTAAGTTTCTTAGTTCTAATTTAGATTGGGAATTGCAACAAACTTTAAATACAATAAAATAAATACTCTATCTTCTTAATATTTTCTCCCACATTTCAATTAGGCTACATCTGCAACTGTTTTACCATTATGCATAAATTATAAAGATTAATCACTTACTGTAATAAATATAACAATACATAGGTTCATTGAAAAATATATCACTTTATTACTTCCATGCTTCAGAGGAATGAGTACTTTCAGGTTATACATCTGCAACATTCACATTTAACTACAATTTTGGCTTTGATTTCTTCTGATTATTAGTTTACGTCGAGTTCATAATAGTATTAAAATTTATGTAAACTATTAATAACAGAATAATCATAATTTCTTAAAAATTGTTGACCAAAATCTTTTCTTCAATTAACATCCTAAAGATTTATAACTTATCTAATCTTATCTGTATTAAGTAATAAAATCTAGATTAGATCCCTATTTTATTAAAATAATTGATAAATATAGAGATTTAATCAAAGATTGTATGAATATGGAATTTCTTAAATCAAATTAATCAAGTTCTTACACAAAATTAATATCAATCGTATACGATTCGGTCATTATTAGTATCTTAAATTGTCTATATAAATTTCTACATTATGTATTAATTTAATAAAATAAATGAAAATCGTCATCCTTTTGGTTTTAGTGATGTCATCATTAGGAAAGCTATCCTATAGAAATGGCTTGTTCGAAAGAGAACAGATAGTACAAGCCAAAAACACAGAATGGTTTACTTAGAAATTAGATCACAATGATCCAAAATCAAGAGAAGTCTTTAGACAAAGATATCACATTTATGATGAATATGTTCAAGGAGGATAACCTGAAGCAGTTATTTTGTACATTTGTGGTGAATGGACATGTAAGAAATAACTATAATATTATAGGCGACGGAATTGGATAAGGATTAACATTTGATGCAGCCAAATAATTAAAAGCCATAATATTGGTTCTAGAACATAGATATTTCGGTTAATCTCAACCATTTTCAGATTGGAGTACTCCAAACTTAAAATATTTAAATATTCATTAAGCTTTAGATGATATTGCTTATTTCATTTAAGACATAAAAGCTTAAGGTAGATTTAACATTAAACCTAATACTCCATGGATCCATCTTGGAGGTTCATACCCAGGAGCCTTGAGTGCTTGGTTTAGATATAGATATCCTCACTTGACAATCGGAGGTTTAGCTTCTTCAGCAGTTGTAAGAGCTGTTGCTGATTATCATGAATATGATAAGTAAGTTTATCTTTCAGCCTTGGAAAGTTCATAAGAGTACAAAAAATTTTAATATTCATTAGTTGTGTAGATAGAATTTAACAAGTCAATAAAAAGATTGAAGATGATTTGGCTGCTGATCCTGCCGCTTTAAAGGCTAAGTTTTAAGCATCAGATTTAAAGGATATAGAATTTTTGTCGATGATTGCAGACATATATGCTGGTATGGTTTAAGGCAGAAAAAGATCTAAGATGTGTGATAGATTAGCTTAAGGAAATACTTTATAAAATTGGTTTGATGAAGTAGTTCTTTTGGCTAAAGAAACTGTAGATTAAGAGAGTTATGGATCTGAATTTTTGAGAGACACTACTATTGATTTCTCAAAGAACTCAAGATAATGGACTTATTAGACATGTACTGAAGTAGGATACTTTTAAACTGCTAATGTAAGTATTTTAAATTAAATTTTAGCCAAATGCTGAATAATCAACAAGATCATAAGATTTGATCCTTGACTTCTTTAGATAATTATGTGAATACTCATATGGTGTTCCAATATTCCCAGATGAAGATAGAACTAACTCTTATTATGGTGGACTTGATATCAATGTAGATCATCTTATTTTTTCAAACGGATCAGATGATCCTTGGTAACATGCTTCAATCACAAAATGGCAATCAGGCAAAGAATATGTTGTCAAATACATCAAATGCAAAGATTGCTCACATTGTATTGATCTCAAAGCAACAGATCCTAATGATCCACCTGAACTAACTTAAGCTAGACAAGAAATTCTAGCAATATTTTAGTCATGGATTAACGAATACAAAGAAAAATAATCCTACATAATTTAATGAATATGAAATAAATAATAAAATTGATATATATACATCATAGTAGTAATGTAGTCAATAAGGCATAAAATGGCCTCTTTGATGATGGCAACATTACTGAGTTTGTCTTCTAAATTATCTTTGAATCATTCTCAACTATAAAAATTCTTGCCATAATTATTCTAATTCGCAAGGACAAGGTTGATAATGTTGATGGTAATACATTTGAGTTTCCTCTTACTGACATTGTTATCTCAAAGGTGATGAACAGAGAGACTTAATTTGGGACTATTATTAAGGTGATTTTTATTATTGCCATGAACTCATTCTTTTATGATTTGTCTATTATTCAGATTATTTTTGTGGTTATTATTTAATTTGATTAAAGTGTCTATTATTATCTTCTTCATGAAAGCGGGAGTTCTCCTAAATATAAATTTAGCTTTAAGCTAATTAAGCAGTAAATTATGGACTCTATTCTTCAACACTCATAATTGAACTTTATAAAGGGAATCTAGTGAATGAATGGCTTAGAGAGGATTGATTTATTGAAGAGCCTTAAGTATAAGACATCCCAAAAAATTGAAAATTATTATTCATAAAATAATAATTGAATTTTGAATAAAAATATATATAATATAAATTATAAAATGAACTAAGAATATTAGGAATAAGAAGTTGACTTGCAGAGGCAATCTTAAAAAAGCCAAGATGATCAAGACAAGTAATTATTCTCGATTGTTTTTGCTTTAATTTACAATTGTATTCTGGGATTACTCTTTTGCTTTTTTAGACATCGTTATTGTAAAACTATTCAATTTTAATCAAGAGATTAAGAGGAATGCAAAGTGATAAATTTTTGGACATTGGTTGCTGAGATATATTTATTTTCAGTAGCCTTATACAAATTGTAAATTATTATTTCTAGATAGAATAATAGAATTACCAATCCATTATAAAGTCTAAAGTAGATGGAAATAAAAATTATTTGAAATAACCGAGAAAGTGGAGTTTGCTTTAAGCATTATAGTATTAATAGGATTGAGTGTAAATTAGAATAGAATTTATATAGTACGCTTACTTCTAATTTGAAGAGTGTGGGGGATTGAGAAACTTTGTATTATTCTATTTGATTGTGACATATGCAGTTCTGATCATTTATTTGATTTCTCTGCTATTATTAATGACCAATAAAAGTAATAATTCTGTATGAAACAGAACAAAAAAAAATGATTTATTATCAAAAATTAAATTCAAAAAATCATTTTCTCAAAGTGCTAAAATGTTATTTCAAGATTTAACTACAATTCATTTTAGGTTTAAATTTTTTCTGTTTCACAGGTTCTGGACAAATAGTTAAAAAATCAGGATCGTTTTCTATAGAAATATCACTTATAACGAGAGAATCTAATATAACAGTCTTGTCTCCCTTCCTCATAAGTAATTTAGGTTTTCTTCCAATCGCAGGCATATATCTGCTACGTTGAGAAACACCATGTGAGAATGTTTAATTTAAATTATTTGTTAAATTAAAACTACTTTCACCAGATTCCCACATACTATTACTTCTATGATTTGTTAATACATTATTTTCAAATCGTCCCTTCTTTATCATTCCGTTCTAAGACAATTCACCATCTCCATGCTACATTCCTCTTTCCCAATAACCTTTATAATATTAATCCTTCCAAAACATCTCACCATACCCATGTCTATAATCATTAAAAAAAGCTCCAACATAGTAATTTCCTGATGGCCATGTAAATACTCCTTATCCATGTTTTTTATCATTCTCAAACATACCTTCATAACGATAATGTCCTTCTTTCAAAGGATCCCATTTACTCCATGCTCCTTTCCCATGTCTCACTCCATTCTTAAACATCCCTATTTTTATATCATTTAATTTAACCTCTATATTCTGCTCCATTATTCCAAATATATGTCCCTTGACCTTCCGGTTTACCATTTTAAAATTACCCATTATATAAATCCCCATTAGAAAAATTCTCTATGCCATGTCCATGTTTCAAATTATTTCTAAAACTTCCAGTATACTTGTTATTGTTTTAAATGTAAACTCCATATCCATCAATTTTCCCAAATTTCCATTCTCCTTCATAAATATCATTTCCTAACTTCCAAATTCCATGTCCATGTTTGAAACCATTCACCCATTATCCTTCATAACGTTCATTATCAAGAATATAGACTCCTTTCCCTTAAGGCTTTCCATTTTAATATTCTCCTTCAAAAGTTTCCCCTGTATCAAAGATTTCTAGACAATATCCGTGCTTTCTATCATTCTACCAAATTCCTTCACAAATTCTACCTTATAGGAGCATTAGACCTATAAAAATATATTGAATTACCTTATCCATGTTTTTTGCCATTTAACATTTAACCATAAAATGTTCCATTAGGATAATCTTATTCAAAATAATTGGCCAATCTTTTCAGCATTTCAATCTTACCTCTGTTTTCTTTTAGTAATTATAACTTTACTCATAATCTTTGTTATATATATGAATATTTTGCTAGGGTCTTATAATACTAGTTGGACTTAGAGGTTTATCATCTGGAATGCTGACAGAGAAAGTGATTGGATTGATATTTGTGTTTTATTAGACTTATTGCCCAAACAATTAATCGTTTCGTTATTGCATTTAATTTGTTTAAATATATTATTAACTTTATTACAAAATATAGCCTATAATTATTATTATGTATATAGTTTAAACAAATATTTATCAGCAATTCTTACTATCACTCTTAAACATGTGTGTAAAATATCCAATTAATAAACAAGAAGCTCCTACTATTAATAAATGTAATATAGTGGGTTAGAATTCTTCTTTCTTGTAAATTGGAGTGTCTTCTAAATGATTAATTGGAGCTATAGGAAGAATTTATTTAGGAGCCACTGTAGACTTGAAAAAGGAAGTATCTGATATTAATGATTAAGTGTCTTCTCCGAAGGTGGGCTTAGTTTTCAAAGTCTCAGTCTATATTTGTTCTGAATTTGCTCTAGAAAAGGCAGTATCTATATTATCGTTAGGATTGATAATGACTGTCATTATCTAAAATTTTGCTCTATTAATATTCTATAATAATTTTAAACACAACTTCTTTATTGCTAATGATTTAGATAATGTTTGTTGTCATAGGATTTAATATTCCTTTATTGCCAATCACTTTAAAATCAACATTGTTGGTTGTTCTAATCTAAGAAACTATAATTATAAAAAAGAGTACTTTAAATGCTAGATGATGTCTAGTGATGTTTTGAATTTGTATCTACGCTTTTTGGTTAGAAAAGTTAATTTTTTCTTTTGGATTCACAACAAAATGAAAATTATACATTATTAATATTATGTTTTATTTGATTCTCTTAATAGTTTATACCATCCAATTCACAATCAATGTTGATTAAATCACTTGCTAATGTTTCGACATACCGCAAGAAGATGTTTGTAAAGAAACTTAATTTTGTAAATGGTTTGAAGAATCATGTCAATAACTTGATTGCACAGATGCAACTGATTAAGATTGGTGTGATGAAATATTACCAAACTCATATAAATGTGTTTGGAATTAGGGAAAGTGTGAAAAATTTACTCAATGTTCCAACTATATAGTTTCTTAACCATAAGATTGTTTTGAAAAATGGTTCTGTATTGATGATGGAGTTACAGCAAATGGACTTTACACATGCAAAGATCAAAATCCAGACGATGATGATGGAGATGAAAACAAAGAAGTCGTTTGCGATAAGGAAACGAGTGATGAAGGGTGTATTGGTATATAATCAAATGGTGAATATTGTATTTGGGATAAAACCAATTAGAATTGCACTTCAAAAAGCATCACCAGTTGTTAAGATGCTTCAAATACTACTGAAGAATATTGTAAAACAGCTGCTTGCAAATGGGATGATACTACTCAAGAATGTAATGATTAATCTTGTGATTCATTCAAAACTGAAAAAGAGTGCAATTTTTATTTTAGTTTTGATTTTAGTTAAGTTACTAATTGTTTATGGAATAGTACAGCTTGCATAGACTTCGAATTAACTGATCTAGAACCAGAGCAATGTTTGAATATGACTCTTAATACTTATGTTTGGAATTCAGTTTAATCACGTTGCGTATAATGTGCTCAATCTTAAATCCTTTCATTTATTGTTTTGCTATTTTTGGTATAAATTTGATGAATTTTTAACTGTTTTATGAAATTTTTATTATTTTACAACTTATTCATTTAATAAAAATGTGTCCTAATAAATTTAAAATTCGGAAAATATAAAAAGAAAGATTTTTTTAATTAAATTTATAACAATCTTTAGATTATTGTTAATTTCTAGAAAAAGGTTTAAAAAATCAATTATTATTAAAAATGGCCTAAATCGATTCCTACGGGGGTATCTCATTATTTTACTACCCCCTATTTAGAAATAATCTAACATTTTTAAACTGTGAGAGTATTTTAATAATTTACTCGTCCAAAATTCTTAATGTCCCAATTTTCTTGTTCAGCTCTTTATTAAAATACAGATGGATAACTACAATAAGTCGTTATTACAACTTAATCTGGTGCCTTACTTATAGTGGTAATTTTAATAAGTTTTATAATAAGTCAAAAAATAGTAATGAGTAAATGGTTTACTTACCTTCCAATTCTATGGATACTATTCTTTGCTTTGCAAGGGAGATTGATGAGAGTAATATAATAAATAATGTTTAGTTTAACAGATTGGAACTTTAGATCTTGATAATCCTGAAACATTAATTAAAGTCACCTTCATTCTCAATTTGAAAGAATTAGAGTAGTTATATCGCCAAATGAGAGGAAGACATATTGTAAAAGCCTCTCCAAAGTATATAGTCTTGGGAAAACTAGCCTCTGGAATAAGTAAAAGAAGATATTTAACAATAGAACTTATTTAAACTTCTGAAAGGATTTCTGTTGAAAAGAAGGCTAGTTTTATGCTAAAAGACCCATCATCTCATAGTAGACTGGTACTTTTATTGTATAAAACTATAGGAACAACTAAAATAAGAGGTTGATATGTTAAGGGTGTTAAAAGATTATCCTCATAAAAATATAATTTTATTGGAGGAAATCGTCACAGATTATAGGTCTGTATCAATAATATTGGAATATTGCCAAGGAGGAGATCTCTTAAAGCTTCTTTATTAAAAAAGTATCTCAATAGACGTCCCACGATTAATGTTTAATCTACTTTCTGGTACAAATAAAAAATATGAGAATCATAGGTTTAAAACATCTTCATGATTTGGAAATTGTACACAGAGATATTAAGCTTTAGAATATATTATTTAAAGACACATTGGATATAGACAGTTTGAAAATAGCTGATTTTGGATTCTCATGTAAAAAGTCTTAAATACAATACATCAACCCAAGGTATTTAGTATTATATTTATCATAGATGTGGTACTCCTGGATATACAGCTCCTGAAGTGTTCAGTTAATAATGTATATATGATGAAAAAATTGATATTTATAGTGCAGGCATAGTTTTCTATAACATGTACTTATCTAAAATATCCTAGTTTAACATTCAAGAATCCTTTTGGAAATTCTTCAAATATCTCTGAACTTATCAAATTAAATATTAGTGGCAACTACAATGAATCTCATCTAGAAGCAACTAAGTTGGATAATCCATTGGCCTATGATTTACTTTCTAAAATGCTTCAGAAGGAATCACAAATCGACCCAGCGCCAGCGAATGTCTTAATCATAAATACTTTGAAAATTTTGTTAAGGATCATTTTATCTCAAAGGTTGGAAAATCATAAAGTAAGAAAAGGTTAGCTGTGAAAAGAAGCAAAAAGTGACGACTAACTAAGTAATTTTAATATGATATAATTTATGTGGTTATCCTATCATATATACAAAAAAAATTGAATTCATTACATAAAAATAAAAAAACTTAAAAGCAGCAATTTTGTAAATGCATCCTAATTTGTATCAGTTGTATTAGTAGGTGTGGTAGGAGAGACTGTAGATTAGTTACATTTTTAACATAAGTTTGTTTCAGTATTCCAAGTATAAGTATTATAACTTGATTCTAAACAATTACTGGCTGATAATTGATTTGGACTTCCAGAAACACAACCAGAGGAAGTCATAACACAAACATTGATTGTCTTCGCATCAAATGAATAAACTGGCTTACATATTGTTGAATTTGCTATAGTGGCACAGGTATGATTTATACAAGATGTTACTTCAATGCCATTTTATAATGAAACCAAAAAATGGCAAGAATTTGATTTTAATTTACAAGCTATTGAATCTGAATTGGCCTATTCACAGCTTGTCATTAAGGCACATGTCCCATTATTAGCATCAGCAACAGATGGAGTAAAAACACAAACTCCATCAAGTCCACCAGAATTACATGCAATTTTTGTTTTATATGTTTGGCATTTATTTTTTAAAATACATTATTTACCATTAGATATACATGCCTTTTTATTTTATTTGCATGCTTCAGTTGTTGTATCCTAGTAATCTGAGCAAGCTTTGACTCTACATTGTTTTACACCTTAAGTTTATCCCTCTTAATAAGCAAAAATACATTGACCATCAGTTCCATAATGACATCCTTGTTCTTTGTATGATGCGCACAATCCAATAGAGATACAATTGTTACCATTAGTTGTACATTTAGTAGAAGCTTGAAAATTACTACACTATGAGTAAGAAGTAATGTCAATTCCTAAACTAGAATTTGCATCAGTACATTTTCTTACTCTACATGAATTTTCTGACCAAGTACAATAACCATCAGTACCTCCAGAAGTGCAAGATACTTCGTTTTAATAATTATTACATTCTGTTTTTTAAATACATATCAATCCATCTGAAATACACTGATTAGAATATTTTTGACAAAGTTCAGTAGTAGAAGCAATAAAATCAGAACACTTTGTGAATTGTGTACAAGTAGTATCAATCCATCCACATTAGCCATCAAGCCCATTTGAACAACTAGTGCTATTAATATATTTTGAACATATGTTAATAGGTATGCAAGTTAGACCATTACTTGTACATTTATTTGAATATTATTAGCATAAAGAATGAGATTGTTTTTAAATATCAGTACATTATGAATATGTTATACATTGTTATTAAAACCATAAGCACGGATTTCCTGAATAATCTTTAGTACATTTTTCCTTAACTACAATATCTTCACATTTATAATTTTAATTGATACATCCTTTTCCATTTGAGAAACATTTACTTAGAAATTCTTGACATTTTGCATCGGTTGCAAATTCTTTACTAGCATCAGAACAATCAAGTTTTCTGCAATATGTTTTTTCCCAAATACAAAATCCCCCTTCATCAGTTGTTTAAGCAGAAGAGCATGAAACAGAGTTTGTGTAAGATGAACAAATACCCATTAAAATACATCCTTTGCCTTTGGAAGTACATAATTTAGATAATCTTTAGCAATCTGTATGTGTTAAAAGACTTTCAGATGCATCTTCACACTTCCAATCCCTACATAAACCTATTTTAGAGGTCTTATTGAATTCCCATGAACATCTACCTATATTAGTATAAACAGGAGTATTAGCACATAAGGATTGAGATTAAAAAACACTACATTATGTTGACAATTATGTGCAATTTCCACTATATACACATTATTTCTTACTTTAACATGCTTTTTAAGTTTGTATTTCTTCACATGCTACATTAGTTACACAGCCGTATCCGTTTGTGACACATCCTCCTTTAAATATATTACATAGTTCATCGCTATCATAATTGTTAGGTGCTTCACTACATTCTAAAGCAACACATGGAGCGATTGATGAATTACTTGTACCTTTACAAGGTTTGTCGATTGCTGAAAATAGTGGACATGATTTAGTAGTTCCACTAAATTAAGAACATAATTATGGTGAAACACATCCAATTCCCTTTGTCACACAACCCTTTAGAAATTTATCACATTCATTATCAGTCTTAGCGGTAGTATTATGTGAACATAATCTATCAACACAAAACATTAAGGGAGTGGCAGTAATTAAATTCCAACAAGGTTTAGTTCCATTTTATCCTTTAAATGAACTGCACTCTATTTGAGTACCTTAATATTCTGAACATTTTGCAGTAAAATTGATACATCCTCTTCCTTTACTCACACATCCATCTTAATATTCTTAACATTATGCATCTGTATTATAATTCTGATTATCACTACATAATCTCACTCTACATTATTAGATTGTACTTATGCTATCACTCCAACATTTCTTACCATTTCCAATAAATGAAGAACAAGTACTTTAGTTTCCAATGTAACTATTACAACTTTCATTTTTATCTATACATCCTTTTCCTGTTGTTACACATCCTTTCATAAATATATCACATTAATTATCACTTGTGCTACTCATATCATGATAACATTATTTCTATTCGCAAAATCCATAAGTGTCTTAACCTTTGCATTTAACTCCATTACCTACAAAACTCAAACAACTAGAACTTGTTCCACTATATTGCGAACAATCTACTGTAGCATCAACACAACCTTTCCCAATAGTTCTGCATCCTGATAAAAATTAATCACATTCTGTATCTGTCATACCTGTCTAATTATAAGAACATTGTCTCTATACACAATTGCCTGATACAAACCAACATCTATCACCAGTAATTGTTCTTAAATTTTAACATTAAGTTTCAGTAACACCAACATACAGAGTACATGAGCTTTACATAGTAAAACAATTTTATCCATCATAAGTGCATGTAGATAAATGAATTCTGCAATTTTCATAGTTTGGATTATCAATCAGATTTAGACAAGATCTATCTTAACAGTTTCCTACTTCATTTGTATCCTTCCAACAAGAATTACCACTAATAGTAGTTGTAGATTAACATGCTGCTTTTGTAAATCCTGTATATAAATTGCATTAAGCTTAATTAATTACACATCCTACCCCATTATATCTACAACTACTTAAATGCTATGGACAACTTAATTCATTAGCATTTTCTATTGAGTTACTACAACTTCTGTCAATGCAATAAGTAGTTCCACTATCTGGAATCCAGCATTATCCACCAGAACTAGTTGTTACTTATTTACAAGCTTCTGCAGTAAATCCTAAATATAAATTGCAACTTGTCTATTAAACTACACAAGATGATCCATTAAATCTACATGTATTCAAATGTTCTAAGCACTTTGATGAACTTGTTGCCACTGTAATATTAGTACATTATCTATCTTCACAAGTTCCATTAGAATTTGAAGATCTCCAACATTTCACTACTCCATTTGCTAGACTTGTCTCTTTACAAGCCTGCTAAGTAAATGAATTATACAAATTGCAAGATGTTTATTCATCTACACAGGTTGTTCCATTATATCTACAAGATGATTTGTGAGCTTAACAATTTATTGAATTTGGAGTGATCACATTATCACTACACGATCTACTTTGACATGTTGTCAGAGCACTAATTTCTTGCCAACATTTTTCAGATGATAGAGTAATTGCAGTTTAACAAGCAGATGAGATGAAATTAATATATAAATTACAGCTAGATTATTTATCAACGCATTTGACTCCATCAAATACACATGCATTGGAATACTATGTACAAAATTAGGATGAAAATGAATAAGGATTTAACGCGCTTGTGATACTTGAACATGCTCGTGCCATACATGTTCCAATTGAATTGGAAGATCTCCAACATTATCCCTCCACAATACTTATTGCTTTTTCACAAGAAATAGGTGAGAAATTTAAATATTGATTACATAAATTCTATTAAGGAACACAAGTAGAGCCAGTAAAAATGCATCCAGATAGAAATAAATCGCAATCGTTTTAGTTGGTAGCTGAAGTTAAGTGTGAGCAACTTCTAGTTTGACATGTACTGGTTCCACTAGACAGATAACACTTTTCACCTGATATGGTTGTAATTTATTAACAGATTTAATAGTTTAAACTTAAATATGATGAACAGGAAGTTTAAGCATCAATACAAATTGATCCATTAAATCTACAATTTGGTAGATATGCTGTACATTGATCATTACTTGAAGGATTGATTAGATCTGAACAACTTCTATTCATACATGCATTTTTACGAACACAAGGAAATCCATTTCCAATAAAATTAGAACATTAAGTTTCATCCCCTTGAAATGCTGTACATAATTAAGTGTTTTCAATACATCCTATACCTTTAGTTACACACCCAGATAAAAATTATTCACACTAATCATTATTTGTTGATATAGTATCTTAAATACATTCTTTGTTAACACAGGTAGATCCACCTATCCACCAACATTATTTTGTATTATTTAAACCTTTAAATTTGGAACACTCAGTTGTATTATTTCCATTATAAGATGAACATGGTTCAGATTGGTCTATACATCCAATTCCTTTAGATACACATGTACTTAAAAAGGATATACATTATTCGTCGGAAGTAGCTATTATATTGTCCGAACATTGTAGATTTCTACATGGTCCAGTTACTCCGGTATTTTAATAACATTTAATTGTTCCATTAATACCTAAATAGGAAGAGCACATTTCTTAACTTCCTGAATATAAATTACAATCTGCATACTTATCTATACAACCTGAAGAACCTTAAAATTTACAACCACTCAAAAATTCATCGCATTATTTTTAATTAATAGCTGTTGTATTGTTTGTACATAAGAGAACTTCACAAGGTCCCTTTGTAATACTTGAACTTGTACATTTCAATCCGTCTCCTTTGAAATTCATACAAGTATCTTTTGTTCCAGAATATGAATTACAAGGAGATGTTATTGGAAGGCATCCTTATGAATTGGTAACACATCCAACTAAAAATTTTTAACACTCTTCATCTTTAGTATAAGATTATGGAGCATCATTACATAATCTGATTCTACAATTTCCATTAGCCCAAAAACAAGATTAACCATTTGCCATATTATTATTACATATACTAATAGATTTAAAGAAAGAACAGTGAGTTTTGGTAACACAAATTTAATTCCACTGACAAGATTCTGTAGCTTTACATGTTAATTCTGCGATAGTAGATATACAATCTGTTTTTTTAACACAACCTTCTCCATCCGATAAACAATCACTTTAGAACGAAATACATTGATCATGTGTAGTATAACTAACAGGAGCATTTGAACATATCAAATTTGAACAACTACCATCAATATTACTGTTTGAATAGCATCTTCCATCGGATCCTTAATATTTAGAACATGTCGCTGATGTCCCATTATAAGTTGAACACAATTTCCGATTACTTACACAATTTACTCCGTCAGTTACGCAACCCTTTTGATATTCATTACATTCTTTATCTGTTTTTAATTGAGCTTCTTCACAAACTCTAACCTTACATCCATTAGTACCAAGATTACATTTGCCATCACTTCCTATATATTAATTACACTCTTGAGATGTTCCTGTATATGAACTACATTATTTCAATTAATTATCACACCCTCTTCCATTAGTGATGCATGAATTTAAATATTCTTTACATTTTTCATCTGTATTATAAGTGGATGGAGCGTTTTCACATTTCCTAGACTAACATTTGTTTTATTATCCATTATCACATTAACCATCAGATCCTTTCATTTATAAACAATCATTTCCAGAATAATTGTCACAAGTTGGTAATGGATTCTACCAACATCCTTTACCTGTTGTAATACATCCTAATTAATATCTTGCACATTGCTCATCTTTCACATATTCACTAGGTGCAGATTAGCAATCTTTTGCTCCACAACCATTTGCTGTTCTTATACAATAACCATCCTTTCCTATCATTTAGTTACAATCTTCAACACCATAAGTTGAACATTCACTTTTAACTTCAACACATCCTTTTCCATTTGTAAAACAACCATTTTTAAATTTATTACAATCTTAATCTGTTTTTAAACTTATACTTGCTTCTGTACATTTTAAATCTCTACATTAACTATTTTCCCATCTACAATAACTGCCTTACTTATTTATATTCTAATTGCAATAAATCTAATTTGTATAATCTATGCAATCTACTGGATCTACACATTATTTTCCATCTGAAGTGCACTATTATGAAATCTATTAGCAATAATCATTTGAACTTCCCATATATGCAGAACAACCACTAAATTACTCACACTAATTTTCAATAAAAGCACATCCTTTCATCCCTGGACATGTTGCTTAATCAAAAGTCCTACAATAAACACTTATTGTATCTTCATTATTTGTTTAATCATCTTCGACACATTTATCTTCACTCCATTTACAATTAATATTTGTGCAATCAGATTTTGATTTTACTTAACTACAAGTGCATTTTTCATCCACATTTATCTATACTGTTAAAGATTAATAAACTAGTAAGACTAACAAATTCAATCTCCACATTTGTTTTATTCTATATATTAAAAAAATTATTTTGAGTTAATTTATCTCAATTTCCATATTCATTTAATTTTTTCCAAATTCTCTAACATTTCTGATAATATAATTTAAAATAGTATTTCATTCTTTTCTTCTTAAAATCATCCCTTTTAAGAAAATTTTTTTTCCTATAATCAGTCACTATAATATTGTAAGTATTTTCTAGAAAAAGATTATACAGTATTTATTTGTATAATGAAAAATTTCTCATTTTTTCAATTTTAAAATGAAAAATTGTTTTCTTTTTAAAATAATTGACTATTTAATATACAATATTTTTAATAGATATATATATATCTATATAATTAAAATTTTATTGATATAATCAATGTATAAAACTTAACTACTAACATCTAATTTCTATGCATATTGATGTTAGAATAGTGTTTTGATTTTATACAATCTAAATATTTTCATTTTTATAAAATCATTTATGTTTAATGTTAAAAAAGCGAATTATGCCTTTATAATTCATCAATAAATTATTTTAATTAGTATTTAAGACAAAAAAAAATTTAATCTCTAAAATTGCTTTTCACCCTTTTAGAATATTATTTTTGATAACGTTTATAATCAGCTTATACATATTGAAATATTTATTCAAAATTGCTATTTAATTAATTATTTAAACACCTAGATAAATTTAATTAAAATATCTTGAGAAAGTTTCGATATAAAAATTTAATGTATATATTCTATGAGTTTGCTTTCATGAACTAGCTCTAATTGAAATTTATATAATTTAAGGAATTGACAAAAAATATTATAAATTATATTTTTGTATTATATTCATCCAAGATATTCTTAAACTTTAATATATATATAAAACATGAACTTATAAAATAAGTAATTACAAATATTTTGAATGAGTAATAAAGCTGAAATTTAGAGCCATTTAAAAAAAAAGTATTTTTTCTTTAAATTTAATTTGGATTAGTAATTATGTTTATACATTAGAAAAGAACATACATATATTAACATAATACCAAAAACTAATATGCCATAGATGCTAATCAATAAATTTCAATTTGTAACAATTATTGTTTATTTTGACTGTTATTAAATACATAATAGGTAAATTTTAATATTAAAATAATAATTATTATTTTAATTTATATTAAAATGATATTGAATGATAATTCTAGAATTAAGTACGTATTTTATTTAAATAAGTACTGTAAAAGTCGTTTTAGGAACTTATTTAATTATTCAGTTTTTAGATTAAAAAATTAATAAAAAAAATATGAATAAGATCATTTGTAAAAAAGAAAATACTTAAGTTGATCCAATAATAATTATGAAAAATTTGGAATATCTCAAAGATCATTTGGTTATGGAAGGTTTCATAAAAAAGAATTAATATTGTGATATAGAAGAAGATTTAGACGCAACAATAGCAATCTGTAATTCAGATTACGAAGATTGATGTTAGAGACATCAATTGAATGATTCTCATTGAGTATATATAACTTTATGTTTACTTAATAAAACTTGAATAGATATGAGTTAAACTCATTCACTTTTTTAATGAGGATCAACTGGATCAACAAGGAATAATTTCAAACGAAATGCGTCATTACCTGACATGTAATAGTTTTACATTCTTTTCATTTTGGCAAAACCCAAAGATTCGTATAATCGTAAAGCAGCATGATTTGTTTATTCAGTCTCCAAAACGATTTCCTCACCACCTAATTACAATATTAAATATAAATTCAAACCTTTTTCTTTTATTTTGTCAATAAATTTTTATGCCAAAATTCTGCCTATTTTAAGACGTCTATATTTCTTTTCTACTACAATCATAGCTATGTAACCTCTATTTCTTCCAGATTTATTATGTTTGTCTAATTTTCCAATTACAACCTATGAATTTGATAAAAGAAATCACCCCAATAATTTCATTGTTATAGTATGCAAAAATTGATAAATCAGGCCATCCATAAAGAAAATATCTGTATGTATAAATTGAATATGGTTCTGATAATTCAGCATCAATCATAGGCATAATTTTAGGGATTTAACTATAATCTGTGAAATTAGTATAATGAATGTCTTCCAATTTGATTGATTAATCTTAATCCATAATTTAAATTAAACAAATATTACAACTTTTGTGTTGGGTTTGTAATTTATATGATTATATAATAAAATTTATTGAATTCATGATGAATTATCATTCTATGATGAATTAATAAGATATAGATGACAATTTACCTATATGCAATCCAAATAATTACAAACTTTAGTATATTTCTAGAATGATTATAATTTCAATATCTCTATTTTCTTCAAGTTTCATAGGATTAACTTGCCTATTAAATAAAAAAAGAAGTTTATGGACATTTAAGATATTATAATTTTAATCTTTCTTTGAATGCACAGATTTAATATTAGCCTTGATTTTTAATAGATATTTGATGGAAATAGAAACATTAGAATAAAATTGTACTTATATTGGATACATAATGCACGCTAGTTGGTTGTCATCTTTTTGTTGCTGCTTATTAATGATTTATTAGATGAGATTATTATTAAAAGTACATATATTTTTTATTTAGATTGATAGATCCTATAAAACATTATCTAAATATTCCACTTGTGTTTTGCTATTAATTTGGATAATACCATATTTTTGGTTGTTTACACCTTACATCTTAAAAGATTTCGTGCCTACAGGATGGAATTCTTATTAAAAGAAATGTTCATAATACTTTTATTGTGGATTCGACAAACAATTGATTCTTTATTCTATATTTTGGACTTCTCCTTAATTTCTAATTTTTTTTAGTGGAGTTTACCTTGCAAGATCAGTAATTATTGATATGTAAAACATAAGAATAAAAATTTTGCTTCTGTTCATCTCTCTACTTTTTAAGATGAAGAATTCAAAACGATTAAAGATCTTTAAGTATTTGCATCCATATATGGTTTTTCTTGGCTTATAAATTAAATCATAAGGTAATATTTAAATACATATAGATATATTGATATTATTGATCCATGGGCACAATATATTGTTAATCAGGAATGGTATTATGCTTTATATATCATTTTTAATTTAGCTTTTGAGTTGCATTTAGTGATTGTTTTGGGCTTTTTTTTAAAAAACTATGGGTAAAATATATTCATATTAAACTTTAGTAAAGTATTAAATATTAAATAAACATGGCTTTCTTTATTATGTTGGTAAAAAAGAGATGATCAACAATTGGACAGTAGTCTCCTTTACCAAGATATCAATTAGACTTCATGATGAAATATTTATTTGTAAATTTCCTAACTTAAAGGTTTTTTTAATAAAACAAATTTTTCTTACCATAATTTCATCTGATTAAAAATAAATTATAATATTGGCTTAAAACATTTATTAACTATGATTTATGTTATAATATTACATTTAAGATTACATTTTTCCAATTGAAGTTTTGGTTGTTACTTATAGTTATAGATTATAACAAATAATTCGTTATCTAGTTTATTAATTTTTAATGTAATCAATTATTAGTATTTTAATCAACATTAATAAGAAAAGTTTATTAGTAAAAATACAATTATGTTATCAAATTAAAAAATAGATTAACAATCTGAGACTATTGTTCTATTTTGTCATAAATTGATTATTAGGAGTTTGGGAGAAAGTGAAGAAGAAAGAGAAAATGAGAAGAGTGAAGATTAACCAACTCATAAAGCAATAATAATCGTCATTTCCATAAGTATAGGATTATTAACTATTGGAATAATTATTTACTTATGTAAATGCTTGTATGAAAGAATTAAACAAAAAAGAATAGCTAAAGTGCGTCAATTAAATGAAACCCAATATTAATAGTAGAATCTATATTTAGAATCCCTCTGCATTTACAATAGAGAATTGGAGGATTGTCCAATATGTTTAATGCCAATACCTAATTGTTTTCTACTAATTACAGTATGCAATCATAAATTTCACAAAGCTTGTTTAGTTTTATGGTTGTAAGTCGATAAAATCTGCCCTACATGTAGATTGGCGATTTCGTTATGAATATATAAGTACGTGAAAATATAGGATTGAATTGTTACACTGAAATAACTAATGCTATATCATAAACTTTTAGTTTAACTAAAATTATCATATAAATTTTAAAATAAATTATTACCAATAATTAGTTTTCCAAATTTAATTTAGAATATAAGGTGGATAGTTATGAATGAATATTAATAATCTAAATTAAAATAAATAAAATACATAAATCTTTAAAAGTAAGGTTGTTTGATCTGATTCAGCAAGAGTAAGATACATATTGAATAGAATGAGTTGTTTTAATAAGGAGAGTTATTGAGAGAATTATGAAATAGTAATTTTTTCAAAAGATTTTGCTAAACGCATTATTTAACTGTAAAATAATTTAATATATTGATTTAACCATAAATTTCAGAATACTAAATTTAAAAGGGGTCAATTTTTAATTGTTATATTTCATTCATTGTTCTACTAAATTTTCTTGAGAAATCATTAATTTATAATATCTAAATCATATAGAATATGTTGAGTTAGAGCAATTTAAACAACTTAGCAGGAGATTCTTTAAAGATGATTGATAGAAAAACAAAGTTTATCAAGATTATGGAAGAAAATAATAAAAAGAGTTAACAATTAATTTATGGAATTAGAAATAGAATTTATATAGAAATAAAGCTTTGTATTAAAAAAATTTGGAAATGAAAGTGATTCAGGAAAAAAGTAAAGAAGGCTTAATTAAAATGATAGTGAGGGATTATTCATAAATTGTATTAAAAAATCAGAACATTAAATTAAGGATAAAATAGTGAAAGCAATTAGAATGCAAAATTAAATAGAATTAAACAAAGAAGAATAAAATAAGATATAGGAAATTGAGATTAAATTTAACCAAATGAATGGAGGATAAAAAGGAAATATAAATAATTATTTATGCAGATAATTAAAGAAGAAGAACAATTAAATAAAAGTAAGCTTTAGTTTGGAAATAAGACCTACGGATGTATTAAACTAACGAAAATACTTAAAGATTTAATAATGAAACATTAAGAAATTTTTAAATAACAAATTAATCAAAGAAAATCATTAGTAAGGCTCAGGAATAAAATGAATAATGAAGAATTAATGCATAACAAGGATTAACTAAAATAATTGCAAGGTAAGCATTATGCAATAAATGTTAGAAAAGTGAATAAATGATGAGATTTGATTTATTTATATAGATTATATATAAATTTATGTTAAATATATATATTTAAATGTGATAGCAAATCCATAAATTAAATTATCAAAATATGACTCATAGTTACGGTTTAAAAAAGGGTACAAGAAGTAAGTTTGCTAAACCTTTCAGAGGACATGGAAACATTTCAATTAGAAAAACCCTTTAAAGCTTCAGAAGAGGTATATTTTTTTTAATATTGTTAAGGTGATTTCGTTGATATTTTGGTTGATGGTGCTTAACACAAGGGTGTTCCATTTTAATATTATCATGGCAGAACAGCAAGAGTATTCAATGTCAATCCAAGAGGAATTGGTGTTTCATTATAAAGAAGAGTGAGAGGC
The DNA here is from genome assembly GCA_000733375.1 of Paramecium sexaurelia. NCBI lineage: Eukaryota > Ciliophora > Oligohymenophorea > Peniculida > Parameciidae > Paramecium > Paramecium sexaurelia. The sequence goes on from JPFM01000029.1 coordinate 404,438, forward strand.
AGATATGTTGAAAAGCGTTTTCATGTTAGAGCAGATCATTTGAGACCCTCAAAATGCAGATAAGAATTTGTGAAGAGAGTCTAAGAAAACGATAAGAAAAAGACAGAGGCAAAGAAGAATAAGCAAGTAATTTCAACAAAGCGATAACCAGTTTAACCTAGAGCTGCAGCAGTTGTCATTCCAAAATAAACAACTTTCTAGCATCCAAAGGCATTTGTAGAAATTATTTGATCAAATAAATAAGTATATTACAAAAAATAAGTTAATACCAATAAAGAGTTTTATTAATGATTAATGCATATTTCTACTTGATACATCATAATCATTTTTCTTATTATTGTTGAGGTCCATCAAAGTCATCTTCATCTTCCTTTCTTCTGTAATAATATGTTTCAAGATTTTTTTTGTTAATCTAATCAAAATTAATTAAATATTTACTTTCTTTAATTTTTCAGGAGGAAAGATTCTTAACAATCTCCAAGCTAAATCTAGGGATTTAAAGATGGATCTAACTTCATAAGCTCCTTGACTGATGAAATTATTTTCAAATTTCTTCAAAAATTCTAAATACAAAAGATCTTCAGCAGACAAGGCTTCTTCTCCTACGACAGCCTTCATTGCAGCTGTATCCTTACCAATGGCATAATTTGCATATAACTAAAGAAGATTTTATTTATATTAAATACCTGATTAGAAACTTCAGGATGATCTTCTCTGGTCATACCCTTACCAATAGCAGATTTCATCAATCTTGATAATGAGGGTAAGACATTAATGGGTGGATAAACTTATTTGTTATTCAATTGTCTATCAATAAAGATTTAACCTTCTGTAATATAACCTGTGAGATCTGGAATAGGATGTGTAATATCATCATTAGGCATTGTCAAAATTGGAATTTAGGTGATTGATCCATTTTTGCCTTGTACTCTACCAGCTCTTTCATAAATGGTAGAAAGATCTGTATAAAGATAACCTGGGAAAGAACGTCTTCCTGGGACTTCTTCTCTTGCTGCAGATACTTCTCTTAATGAATCTGCATAAGCTGACATATCTGTTAAGATAACCAAAACATGCAATTCTTTTTCATAAGCCAAATACTCAGCAGTAGTTAATGCTAATCTTGGAGTAATAATTCTTTCAATAGTTGGATCATTGGCTAAGTTCATAAACAATACGACTCTTTCCATAGAACCATTTTATTCAAAATCTGTTTAGAAAAATCTAGCAGTTTCCATATTGACACCCATAGCTCCAAATACGACTGCAAAATTTTCATCAGAATGATCAAGTACATCTTTTCCTTTGACTAATGAAGCTTAACGCACGATTTAACTAAAATATTTTAATAATATTCATACGCTCCTATTTCATTATGTGGTAAACCATTGGCAGAAAACAATGGAATCTTTTAACCTCTGGCAATAGAGTTCATGCAATCTATAGCTGAAATACCTGTTTGAATCATTTCTTAAGGATATACTCTCGAAAAAGGATTAATGGGCTATCCTTGAATATCCAAGAATTCTTCAGCCAATACAGGAGGTCCCTTATCAATTGGAACTCCTGATCCATTAAAAGCTCTTCCAAGCATTTCTTCTGAGATTGGCATTTAAAGTGTTGAACCTGTGAATTCGCAATGTGTGTATAAATTATCGATACCTGAAGTACCTTCGAAGATTTGCACAACTGCTTTCTTGCCTGCAATTTCCAAAACTTATCTAAAAGCATAAAATAAATTAATACCCTTTTCTAACAGATCCATCCCCCAAACAAACATTAACAATTTCTGCATATCTAGGGAATTTAACATTATCTAAAATAACTAATGGACCATCAACTTTAACAACTGTTCTGTAATCGACTCTTGGAGTCACATTGTAATTTCTAGAAGCAGCTGCTGCATTCAACCTTGCAGCTGCAACTTTGGCAATATCATGTGCCTTATGATGATGACTCATTTATAAAATAAAGATATTTATGGTTTTTAAGAATTAATAAACTCATTTTAATATCATCAATATACATATTAATAAAATATTTATAATCAAAAAAGAAGTTCAATGTTTCAATATCTTTACCCTTCTACACTTACATCCACTTCCATCTATTTCACCTTTTATAGGCATGTCCTAGTAAATCAAAGGGCAATTTCTTTTTTTTATCAAGACCATAACTTCAAGGTAGAATCTTTGGATGCAGATAACACATATCAAGAATCACTAAACCATGAGACTTAATAAACAGATCCAACATGTCCTCTTAAAGTAGCTAAACGAGTTCCCTTATATCTATACCAAAGTCTTAAACTTTTATCGAAATGAGCAGAAACGCTTATTATTGATGTTTGTCCATTCTAGCTTCTTATTTTCACGATGTGTATTCCCATAAATCAAAGTTTGATCATCGCTAACACTAATAAGCATTTCATTTTTTCAATTTAAAATTTAATCATATAGAACTTTAGCTTATTTTCTGTCAATATTTGTATTTACTTCGCTAAAACAGGCAAATCTTATGGTGTAATAAGTATGCAGAGCAATAGAATTGACCCAAATTCCATGACCTTTCAAATCTTGGGTTCTTTTTCCTGATTTATTCCATACTCTTATAGTAGTATTTTCAATTGCAGTATAAATAACATCTGTTTATATTAAACTTAGCGATTTTCCTTTAAATCATAAATTTAATTAAACTATAAAATTTTTGAATTTAAAATATTTCAGCATCTACATAATTTTCCAAAATTTATAGATTCTAAATTCAAATTGTTTGATTATTAGAGAATGCTTCCATTAACCTTAAATTAATTTAAAATAAATAGTAATCCATCAATATATCCTTGACCAACTCTTAGTATTTTAGGTTAATTAAGAAGTAAATTTTTTAATTTGATTTTCATGATCATGAATGATATTAAACATAAGAAGGAAACTGAACTCCAGATTCTCACACTATTATCTTCTAAAAATAAAGCCACTAGTGTCTATTCTTCATCTAAAAGATTAGATTACCAAGCTATCCACTAATAACCAATTAAGTACGTCCTCTTAGTGATTAACCCTCTTTTCAATATCATAAATACAGACCTGACCATTATGAATACCAGAAGCTATATATTTACGATCAGGAATCTATGTCAAACAAAGAACCCAATTCTTATGACCTTTAAGAGTTGCAATAAGGGTTTCATTCAACATATCCCATAATCTTATTTTTGTATATCCACTTCCTGTTGCTATTACGCCTAAATAGTTCTGTATTCACATAGTGCAGGTTACTCATGACCTTCAAGTGCTGCTGTTTATCTTGTTATTAGTTATATTCTAAAAGAGTTTATGGATGATAATTTAAAGGAAAGGAATTTTCAATAATAGTCTTGATCTGAAGCTATTAATTAATTTATATTGCCTACTAATTCTATATTATTGTGAAAAAATGATTAAACTTAAATCTTCTTCAGTATTTATCAATAATTATAAAATTTATTACAATTCTTCTATTGTTGTATTGACTGAAAATTGAAATGATTTCTATTCTTTATCACTGTAAGGATTAATTAGGGTTAAAAAAACTCTTGTATCTGGAGGTAACAAAGTTATTTAATTTTTTTTTATCATCTTCTTTTGCTTAGTCAAATTATTGATCACTATTAAAATTAATGAATTAAGATAAGCGAAAATAAAGAGATTATGAAGATGATGATTCAGAAGAAGAGGAAATTGAACAACCTATTAATGTTCACAATAAAGGAGATATGGAGGAAGAAATTAATCTAGACTTTGTTTTTCTTGATCCAAATCAAAAATAATTTCAATCTATTAAATCATTCGTTAATGGTTATCTTGAAGGAATAAGCTTTAAATCTTCTGAATTAGCCAACATTATATGTGATTAAGTTGAATTAGGAACCATGGTTGGACAAGAAGACGAAGACAATGTTTTTGGTTTTACTACAATATTAAATATTGGTGAAATTAAGTAACTTTGATATTCATTATCATAAGGAGTAATGCCATCGGTGAAATTTTGCATTATGTTGATACCAAATCATAATAACATAATAAATAACATTAATAACTATAGCATATACTCTAAACGCCTAAGAAAGTTGGCTTATTTATAAATGAAAGAATTCTGAATTTAACACCTCAACTTGTTCCCATTTTGCATAATTAATTAGTATCTCTTTTATCTATTTTAGAAAGAAGACATCAACTGGTTACAAAAAGAAGATCCATCTAATTCACTCACCAATTTAGATTATTTGCTTGTCATTACTAAATGCTTTAAAGATAATGACTAACAAAAATAAACTTAAAAAGTAACCCCAAATCTTAACATTAGAAATCTACTTCAGATCTAAATGATTTGATCTTCTAAAAGTTTGAAGACTTTGTATTCCTGCAAAAGTCTCTACTTTCATTTAGATTCCTTAGTGAAGGATCCAAATAAGCTCAATAAGTCTCTGACTTCATGAAAACTGAATAAGAAGGCTAAATTTGTTATCGTCTAATATATCTGATACAGTTAAAGGATTATCTATAATAAATTGTGAATATTGAATAATATATATAATGATGAGTTAAGAAATATCTAATTAAACATATATAACCTATTCTTAATTATCAATTATATATTCATATACAAATCTATAGTCATAAATTTAGATTTTCGAAACATCCTTTTATTTTCTCCTTCGTAGCTGGCTTAATTATTACTCCGTCAAAACCCTCATTTATACTCTTTTCTTAGTCTGAAATACTACAAAATGCTGTCACAGCTATTACAGGAATTGCCTTTACCAATTATAATTCGCATTCCATTTACCGAATTATTTAAACAGCTTCCCACCCACTCATCAACGGCATATTTATGTCCATCAATATACAATGATAACCAGTACATTTCCCACTACATTTATCCTACAACTTCTTGGATACTTTTTCTATTGCTTGCTTACCGTTAAAGGCAGTTTCTATTTAGAAGCCCATATCTTTTATGGTATGAGCAATTATGTCAATGTTAAATTACTCATCATCAACTATCAAAATTGTCTCACAATTACATCGATCTTATCGCTTTTTAGGAATCTCTATTGATAAATCATTAGAATTGCTTCTCTTAAATATGTTTATTGTTGCTAATTAATGACCTTTATTGTAATTTAAAACTTTAACAGACGCACATTATGCATCTTATAATGGAATAGTTAATTATTAAGATTTTTAAATTGATGACTTCTCTTCTAAATATCTAAGACAAAAATAAAATGATGAACCACTATCTTTTACAGAGTCAACAAATAAAAGATTAGAATTTTCTGGGGCTAATTAACGAATTATTGATTTGCAAACTGATAAACCTAAACCTATGCCAACAGAATATTTAGATACTTTTTCATCTTCATCAGCAACATGTAACTAATTTAATTTAATAATTACTTTTTTCCTCAGAGTTACTAATTCATCTTCATCCATACCCAAGCCACTATCTTTTATATAAATCTCTAATATATTAGAATCTTCCTATGATATTTAAGAATGAACTTCATCAATTATACCAAAATAAGATGGAGAATTCTTCTTTTTTTTCACTTCTACAGTTATTCCTCCATAAATAGTAAATTTAATAGCATTAGTTAATAAATTCAAAATAACTTAACAAAATCTCTGTCTATCTCCTTTAACGATATATGCGCAATTTTCAGGGATATCCAATTAATAACTCAACTATTTTCTAAATATCTAATCTTTAATTAAATCTACGCATTCTGTAATAGCATTTATTAATTCAAATTTGTCTTCTCTCAATTTCAATTTATTATCCAATAAATATCTGTAATCAAAAAAGTCTTAGACTTTAAACAATTATAACTTTGTATATCTCAAAGCACAAGCTAATTATTCGGACATCTATTCTCCTTTTAACAATCTATCCTAACATTATTTTATATAACCATAAGCAGCATTCAAATTTGTTAACATCTCATGAGATATAGATCTTAGCAAATTTTTCTTTACTGATTCTAATTTTTTTAAACTCGTTTTTAAAAGAACTGGATTTAATTCATGTACAAAAAATATTTAAAAATCATCTTCTTCATCGAATAATTTATAATTCTCAATCACATGAATTAAGAATTTCATGTCATGATTCATTGTTGAAGGAGATGAATTTTGATATTTCTAATTATTTTCTCTTAAAACTTATTCAAATGATAACTTTCCACTTGTTGGTGTTGATGGTCTATTAATACTTAATCTATTTGAAGATCTCTTTCTTTATTTCTTCTTTGAATTCAAAGTACACATATATGGTTAATGTCTCAGTTCAACTTATAAAGAGATATCAGCCGTATATTATTTTTTTACTACTTATTCATCATCTCTCATTTTGAATGAGGAAAAGAATTCTTGCTTATATTATATTTTTTTGTTAATAGGAGCTTTGTCACTTAAATTAAATATAAGCTATCTCGAACCACATTCCGGACTTAAAGCTTCTTTTTTATAATTCACTTTTCTAATCTTATACTAGTCAATTTATAATTCATCTTCAAAATCGATTATTGATATTCCTTATTAGTTCAATTCAGTTAATTGAAGATTAGATAGGAAATGCAATTATAATTTTGAATAATTTATAAATCTATCTGGAGATTGATCTGTATCAGAATTATTAGTCCCTTCTAGAGTTAAGGATAGATTTTCAAAGCTTTTATTCGAATAAAGCAACTGGCTTTTATTTTTTTATACAATGCACATAGCTGATGGAATTGTATCAATAATTAGAAATAAAGCTTAAAGTTTAGAATAAATTGACATCAAGTGTCCTTCTCTTCTTATCATATGTATAACCATTACTAATATAAATAATCCTAAACATTCGTAAGATTTTTCATTAACAAATATTAAATACCCTGTTATACATATTCCCAATGTAATTATTTTAACTGATATTGCATAGGCCATGTTAAACTATATCACATTAATTGTGGTGTAAATTAATAAAAATGATTAGTTTGGCATATAAAAATAAAGACAATACCAATTAATGAGAATAATTTAACAAATTCTAGTTATATGAGTAATGATAGCCTTACAAGAACTGTTTTTTTTGATAAGAATCGCTAAAGCTAAATGCGATATACAGCTAATACTTAATTAAATATAAAGTTCCGAATCCCTTTTACTAATCATTAATCTTACTAAGATTATTATAAACGATAAAAATAGAGTTGGAATTTGAATTTAATCCATTTCCAATTAGAATTCCTGTGATTTCCATTATTAATATTATTCTGAAACAAATTTGTTGTAAAAGCTTTAAAAAGTCCTTATAAAATCACAAAGCATCTTCAAAATTAATTAATAAACATCATTATTATAATTTCAATCAATAAAAAATCCCTTAAACAATGTGCTATTTGATACCTCTAAAAAACAGTTTCTTTTAGTAAAAGACTTTATCAAACAAAATAATAACAAAATTTTATGATCTCTTTCACTTTGAAATTATTACTTATAATTCAAATTTATTGCTATCCAACCAAATATTATAATTTAAATACCAAGATAATAATAATCATAATATCTAATTATTCTTTAGAGATTGAAAATGAATCAAAAATTAATCAATATTTTAATAAATTACAACAAACAACTTGAACTTTTTAATCCTTATAAATTTAATCATTAATTCAACTCATTTATAGAATTATTTACCTAATTTATCAATGTTCAAACTAATTAAAATCAATGGCTTTTCTATATTTCCTAAAAAATTTATAGACTTGTAATAAAAAAAGTATTATTAATAATAATGGATAAATAAATATTCTCAAGAGAAGATCAAGTTCATTAATAGTTTTGCGATTATGAAAGGTATTAAAAAAAGTCAAAGGATTAAATAATAAATTATTAGAAGAAAGAGTAAACAAATCATCTTTCAGTTTTTTATACAGATTTTGACCATCATTAAAACAAATTTACAGACTAATTTTCCTTAAAATTTAGTCAATTTTAATGTAATAATTAATACCTAATTAAAAATAGAAAAATTTCTAAACTAGAAAATTCTTGTAGAATCTAGATAATTGCTAAACCAATTAATTCAAATAAAATATAGTAAGAATTTTATCTTTTGATGATTTGGTAAAAGTAGCATATTTTTTATAAAGAATTTATTTGAGTAAGAACCTTAATTGTTATTATTTGAAAGAATGTTTTTGAATAATAGGATTTTAGAGTTATAATTAAATCAATAGTATTTTTATTTTCTTTTTATAATAATTATTCACATAATCTATTATCTGTGAATTTAATAATCAAATTTAATTTGCAAATTATCAGCTGTTATTATAATTATTCAAAATATTATTTAATTAATATATTACAAAATATAAAGCATGGAACAAATAAAGTTATAAATAAAGGCCACTGATATGGATGAAGATTTTATTAAAAAGGTCACAGATATAACTTAATCGGCTATGTAATAATTTAGAACTGAGAAACAAATTGCTCATCATATCAAATATGAATTTGACAAATTTGATCAATTTGGTTGGAATTGCATTGTAGGAAGAAACTTCGGTAGCCATGTAATTCATTAAACTAAAAAATACATTTTCTATCAACATAAAGAATTGTATTTCTTATTATGGAAGGCTTGAATAATCTGATTATTGATTATTTAGAATAAGTTTATAAATAAACTGTTTCATTAATTTTTCTCATAATTCTTCATTACAACAAGACGATTAACCTTAATTTAACATTCATAACTCCAAAGAAATGATAAATAATAGTATTAAGAATAAGATTGGGCTTCAAGAATAAAGTATATTTGTTTATTATAAAAATATATTTCATGAAAATCTATATAATTATTTATTTACAGTCTTTTACTTTATATATGAATGAATTTAGTTTTTAAATTCAAGTTTAATTGATTTGAATTTGAATAAAAATGTTAATAAATGGATTTTTTCTTTACAAATTATTAATATAAATACTATGTTATATTTTTAACTTATTAAATAAAAATAAATTTTATTATTATTATGAAATAAGTAAATTCTTCCAATTAGTTGTAATAATTAGACCCAATAGAAGTAATTGATAATCTAGAAACATTAAAAAAAGTCATTAGACAAAAAGATGTTTAGATAAAAAATATGGAAGCAGAATTTTAGGAAAAATTGAATAAATTTTAATTAGCTGTTGCAAGAGATTAAGACGGATTAAAGTAAGACATAATCTCATTTTTACTAAAAGATAACGAATAATAAAAAAAGATTGAATAGCTACATATAAATTATGAATTGTAATCTTTTTTATTAATAATTTTTAGATTGTAAAATTAATTAGAAGAGACCTTCTTAGAAAGTAACAATAAAATAAAGACTTTACTTGATATAAATGACAAAAAAGATTATGAAATAGAGCAACTAAAGTAGCAGATAAAAGACACTGAGGACAGAGTTAATCAACTTAGGAAAAATTCAATTTCAAAAGACAGGAATATATATGAAACAGAAGCAATAATAAACAAAAAAATATTTGATCTATAGAAAAGAGAAGCAGATTTAACATTTAAATTAAAACAAGCTTTGGATAAAGTAATAATAAATTCAAATTTTATTAGAATGAGTAATTGTAAAATTACTTTGAAAATTACCATAGTGAAAAGGAAGTTAAATTAATCAAATAAGTGGAACATTTAAAAAAACAAAACACCTCTTAATTAAACAATATATCATCAAATTATGAAGATTAAGTTAAAACTTCGAAAGAAGTGATTGAATAATTATAAGAACACATTCTAAACTAAAAAGAAAGGTTTTCATCAATTCAGGATGAAAATTAAAAATTGAAATGCGAGGTAGAAATAGGAAATGCTAAAATTAATTGTAAATTATTTTTTTTATCTTTTTAGAATTATTAAGCATTATTGATAAACTTCAAGAAACAGAAGCTTTACATGATTAAACAAGAAGAGAATTATAATAGATTGAAGATAGTAAAAAGTCATTAGAAAGAAATTATAAATTGTATATAAAATTAATATTTTTTTAGAGAAATATAAGCTTTATAAATCTAATTGGAGGAAGCAACAAAATATATCGAGTTAACTACAAATTTATAATAGAAATTAAATAAAAAGGATTAAAAGATATAATACTTATAATCTGAAAACTAATAATTACAAGAATTAGTTTAAGATTTGAGACTTTAAGTTTCCTCTGTTGAATCACATTTTTAATAGAATGTTGATGAATAGAGAAAGGCAAACATTTTATTATCAAATAAGGAATTTGAACTTTAAACTATTATCGAAAGCTAAGCTCAAAATTTTATTGAATAAGAATAAAAATTAAAATAAAATTATGAAGAATTATGGTTAGATTATTAAAACTTATAGTATGGATATGAACTACTCAAATAAAAAAGTGGGAATGATTCATTCAGATTAAAATTATATAAAACCAATGAAAAATTAGGCAATAGAGCGATTCACGGAAGCCAAACAAGAATGACTATAGCTGAAAGGGATAATTAAAGTAATAAAGAAACCATAAAAATTAATGATGAAGCCTTTTTAAAGACTTTAGAGAATTACTAAAAATAGGATTAAACAAAGAAAACAAATAAAAAATTAGATCGAAATGTTTATGTAAGAAGAGATTGATTGTAATTCTATTATATATATATTTATAAATAACTTAATAGCAATAAAATGATTTAAATTAAAAATGATAAAAATAACCTGATTATTATAATTCATTTTGAATCTTGTAGGGCTGCTTTTTATTATTGTACTTTGGTATGGGTTTCTTCCATTTTATCATATGCCTCTTCTAAAATCGATAATAGTGCTTCATGTCCATCCATTCTTAATTATCTCTCTTCTTCTAATTCGCTTTTGACTCTAACAACAACCTCTTTCAACATTGTGAATATTCCCACTTCAGAATCCTCTCTTTTAACAAATATGTATTATTATTACCTTTATTATTTGCCTTGATTTGCTTAATCGAATAATTTGTAAATTTCTTAACTTGCCTTTTTGACTATAGATTAATCTTCTTAAATTCTTTCTTAATTTTCTTAAACATTATATTACCACAATGCAGGTAAATCATTTTATAAAGTTGTGTTTATAATATTAACTTGTTAATTTCTTACTTTAATTTCTTATCCTATCTATTGAAGTAAGTCTTAAACCTTTTAATAAATTCAATTTAATGCTTACTTATTAATCATAACTGGATAATACTTGTTCACTTTATTCTCTATTTGTTTTAATATCATCATCTAACTTTTTTTGTAGTTTATTCTCTAAGTTCTTGATTTCTTTTAACTTTTTTTCATGAGAAGAACTATATTGTTCATTTTGTTTTTCAAATTTTTTTGTTAGATCCTAGAATTAACCTGACAATTATCCCTACTTAAAAGAAAACTGAGTACAAGTTATTAGCTGTAATTATTGATAATATCCTTCAATTCAGTTTAAGCTTAATTGATTCTATCATATATTTCATCAATTTTTGCATCTTTTGTATTATCAACTTCGAATTGAAGACTTCCCAATTTTTCTTGTAATTTTGTGTATCTCTCATTTATTTAAGCATTAGGATCCATTTAATAATAAATAAATATAAATTTTATTTCAGTTCTAATTTTTTTTTTCAATTAAAACCATCATAATTTCTTTAACTTCATCTTCTTTATTACTTTCAACTTCTCCATCCGAACTAAAGAATAAAATTGCACTTACTTCTAAAAGTCTAACGATTTTCCAACAGTATCATATGGTAATGTAAGTGTAGACAAGAAAGCAATAATGGAACTAACAGCAAATGCCAAAAATGGTAAATGTGTTTCTTATTCAAATAGAGGTATTAAAATATAAGGAGAAATAGCAGCCCCTATTCTTCCGACAGCGGCACTACTACCAAATCCCAAAGTTCTATTAGAAGTATGAAATATTTCAGTAGAATATGGATAGAGCATAGCCCAACATTCTTTCATAAAAAATCTTGCAAAAAAATATGGCCATGAAGCATAATAAGACCAAACATGCATAATCATAGCTAAAAAAAATGAAATTGTCATAGTATTCTTCCTTCCTAAAAAAGGAATTTCAACAATTAATAAAGATATAATTATTGAAGGTATTTCCCCTAAAACGGTTGTTAAATAGTCAACAAATGTTTTTTTCTTAGACCCTAAAATGAATGGTAAAATCAGTAATTATCCGAAATACATCTACCATAATAATTATACAAATTACAAAATTAATACAAAACCATATTATCCACAATCTTATGGTTGTACTTTTATTATTTTTATTAAATAATTCTTTTAAAGTCCCTCTTTTCTCAGAACGAAATACTTTTGTAACCCATTTCTCTATAGCTATTCTCTCTTTAGCTGAAATATATCCATATCTATATATTAAAATCATAATATATATTTACTTAGACCCTTTAAATGGATCTGAAGATATTTCAGGTTATACACTTTTAAATATCTTGCTAATTATTCCTGTATTATTTTGATTTTTATGTATAATATCTTCGATAACATTTAAACCGTCAACTACTTAACCACTGGCCATTAAATATCTAGGACTTTCCATTAGAAATAACCATGATAAAATTCCTACAATCAAAGAGGTTGATGAACTTAACATCATCATTAATTTCCAATTTCCTTAATTAAAATTCTATAAACATAAAAATGCCAATAAGAATGCATAAATTTTTCCCACAGATACAAAGAAATTTATAATTATTAAAAATCTTCCTCTTACATCAGGAGCAGTTATTTCAGAAATCATAGTAGTAGTTAAGGGTATTGAAAATCCTTGTCAATTAATTGAACTAAATACCATAAACAAAACCATATCCTAATCTTGCAAAAATCATATGATAAAAATTTGTACAAAGCAAAAAGCTGTTTGCCATAAAAAATTAAATGATACAGGACGTGTAAATACATTTCAATCTGCCTTTTCGATCTGCAATAAATCCAGTCAACAATGAGCCCAATACCATTCCTTACCTATTTTGAAATTGAAGACTCTACCCAAATAAAAAATGCTAGTTAAAATTTAAATTTATAAGCTTGTTAGTTGCCACTCTGATTTTAGAATAGGCATTAAAAAACTCATTAAAATTAACTCACAACCATCATTCAAATCAATAAAAACCAAAATTGATAAAGCTAAAATTTAATATCTTCCTGTTCCACACTATCTTAATAAAATTATTTGCTTACTCTTTTTTCAATTAATTGATCCAAAGACAATTTGGCATTCTCTTTATACGGATTCATTATTAAAATGATATAAAATATTATAGTATAAATAAATTTTTGATTTTGTTGAGAGTTATCTGTTATACTATGGACATGTAGGATAAATCTAAGACTAGTGGCTAATCTAAAGCCTTAGTCATATACTAACAATATAAAAAATAGAATAATCAAATATAATATTATCACTATAAACTAAAACCTAAACATACATTGATAGACTTCATAAAGAGTGCTATTTGTATTAATTTAAAGTAGATTCGAGAAAGTATGTAAGTTATCTAACCGCAGATTCAACTTATTCGTTATCCGATTAGCAATCGTTATCCATAGACTAAAATAATTGGTATACTATATACATGCGAAATAGTTTAGTTATAAGCTGGAGGTATGTTTAACACTTTATCATCATAACATAGGAACTCTCTTACAGATCCTTTAGAATCATATAACTATAAGTTTGGATATTTTTTAATGTTTGTCATTTTGAAATATTTTGTTATTGTTCTTTGAGGTAAGGGCTTTTTTTTCTCCACAGTGATAGCAGTCGTACACTTTTTTATGGTTTTTGTTGCTACAATTTTATTATTAACTTATATATTTTCCTTGTTTACAATATTTGCTGTTAATGTTTCCTTTAGAAAATTATATTATAATAATTATACCCATCTTTATTTTGTATTATTGAATTTTCTATTTGTATCATTTAATTTAGACATATTAAAGTACTTATAAACTATAATAATAAAAATAATGTGGCATTCAAATTTAAAATTTCGTTAAAAAAGCCTAGTTTAAATTCCAAAAAAATGGCGGAATATAAATTTTTGTAAACACATAAATTAATTTGAAATCAAATTTATTATAGGATTGAAAAGGAATTATTCATACGGGTGGTAAATTAATATTTTAAATATCCTTTTCAGATATTTCTCCAGATTGCAATTATTTCTAATAATTACTATATTAAATTTTACAATTATTTTTTGTCGTTCACTCTTATTACCACCATTATGTTTAAATTTGATATGTAAATTCAATGAAACATCTGATCCATATAGTTTTTCACAATTTTTGTAAGGACACTATAAAATTTATTAATGTTATACACACTTTAAAGTTTTTGTCAATTTCGGCTGCAGTTCTTCTTTTCTTCTTTTTCTTGTTGTTTGCTTCAATTTCTTAAAATCTCTATTCAATTACTTAGACTCTCTATTTTAATTCATGTATTTGAGATTTAAATTCTTACAATTAGGTACAATTTTTTTAATACTAAACCATCATTTCCTAAATGGATTATTGATTATCAAATTGCATGTTATCTATTTTAACTCAATAAAATACTCTCAAATTATTTTAAATGTTGTTCTTCATTTATTATATTCTTTCTTTCAGTATTATTCGCTTATATATTTTGAATATTCTAAAGATTATTATTCTCAGTAATCATATTTGATCTATAAATTATTCATCAATAAAATTTACTTCTGATTTATAATAATAACCTTTCTGGTTACTTATGGTATTTATTATTGCTATCTCATAATTAAATTTTATTGTTCTTCAAAATTTATTTCAATTTATTTTTATTAATTTCTAATTATTTATAATATAGATTTATGAATATTAAATAACAATTCAAAACTTAAATCACATTTAAAACTATAACCAATAAAATCTTCTAAAAACTTCTAGAATATTACACAATATTTAATGAACTAAACAATATATCTAACCCTCTTTAAACTTATTGTAATATAAATCTAATTAAACTAAACTTTAAATAATTATTGACAATGGAATAACGACATTCCATTTGATTTATGTAATTAATAATGAAGCCAAAAAATATTATTTTATTTATTTTTTTCACTTAATATATGTCTGCTTTAAGAGCTTTCATGATTTACGATTACTAAAGAATATTTTTCTTCATGTTCGTAAGAAGAGGTTTTCAAGTATCTCCTAAATGGAATGGTTGTAGAAAAGAATTAGAAAATAAATTTCAAGAAATGGCCAAAAAACCATTAGAGAATTTTTAATTATCTTCCGATTATGGAATGTTTAAGTGTAAATATGACCAAAAGAATAGTAATGTATTTAAAACTATTAAGAATGCTATTTTATTTTACTGAGCAGCAATGAAGTTTAGGAAGATTATCAAACTTAAGTTTTAGATGAAATATATGAAATTATTCAAATGGTTCCCAATTATTCCAAAGTAAAATTTATTTGAAATCTTAGATTAAAAAAGAAGAATTCGAATAAAAAGAAACTGAATCAATTAAGAAACTCTTAGATGAGAAAGATTAAAGTTATATTGAAAAATATGGAAAAGTATAAGCATTTTAAGAACCTTATGAATCAAAGATTGAAGGCTAGATGTAATAATAAGTAATTAAAATTATATATTAATTCATAGGCTAATATTTAATATATTGGTTCCTCAAATAATGGTTTTTAAAATCAAAAGGCTATTTCTTAATTACAAAATACTTCAGCTCTTAATAAATAAAGTCATGGATTTAATTCTGATAAAGATCTTAGTTCTGATACACTAGTTAAAATATTCAGATGTTTCATGATGTGGGATTACAATAGATAATTCTTTTATATGTTTATCAGAAAAGGATTCCCTATAGATAAGACTTGGAGCTAAGAGAGAGTCAAACTAGAAAACGAGATCAAAGCGAAACATTTAGATCCTAATGATCCTAAGGCTAAACCCAAAGAACCTCCAGAACTATTTAATTACAGAGGAACCTTTGGTTAATTTAAAGCTAAATATGATAAAAAAACAAGTTTAATTATAATTATATTGAAGAATGCTACTTCATACTACTTTCCAGATTCAAAACCAAAGAAGAACCTTAACTAAAACTCTTAGATGCTTTATATGACGAAATATAAAAAGTGGAGAAATATATTACTGTAAAAACTTAATTTAAATTTTAGTTGAAATATGATGTTTTAGAAAATAAGAAAAAAAGAGCATTAGAGAAAATTATAGATGAACATGAGAAAGAATTATCTAGCCAAGTGAGTTAAAGATTTATAGACACCAAAATTATGGAATCGAAATTAGGTCTATTACATCAACAAGAGAAAAATATGTAATTAGAAAATAGTAGTGCATCACTTTAGAATGGAGGAATATCCAATAATAATCTGTCCTCAAAAAAGAGTTCCATAATTATTTAAAATCAATTTTAATAGCCCTAGTAATAATAATCAAATATTATTGCTTCTAAATTATTATAATAAAAATCATTACATCAATAACAACAATAATAAAATGAAAATACTAAAGAAATTTTATAAAAATAAGAATAAAAAGAAAGTTAAGATATTCCTGAACTTCATTCTAATTCGAATGATGACGATAAAATTCCTGAAATTACTGAAGAAGGATAATTAGCATAAAGAATTAAATTATATTATACAAAACCATTAAATATAACTAAATAAGTAAAATCTGAAAATTGAATATCTATAAATAATTTCAATTTATTTATTTATTATTTAATCATTTAATCATTTAATCATTTAATCTCAGTATTTAATAAATTACTCATTGAGTATCCAAAATAATTAAAAATGATATTCATCTAATATTTCTAATACTCAATGAATTATCAGATTTTATTAGTTTGTCGTTTTTAATTATGAAATTATTTTTTAAATTATTTCATCGCATCTGTTGTTTTTGGCCATAAATTTTATTGTTTAACTTTTCTATATCTAAACTTAAAAAAGGAAATTAAATTCAAAACGAAAAACATATATATAAGTTCAATAAATATTTGTTAATTATAATTTAATCCTGGTTTTAAAACATATTTTTTCAATAAATTTTATATTTCAAGATTTTTTCTTTGATAACATATAAATTAATATAATAATCCAAAAAAAGGAAATTTCCAACTCTATTAAATAAGTATTAGAGAAAAAGAAAATCTGATTCGTATATAAAAAACTTTTATTGATTTTCTCTTTAAAAATGATGTTTTCAAATATACTCAAAAATACTCAAAATTATTGATACTCTAAAAAGGAAAAGTTATCAATTCCTTTGTGATCTAAATTGCTATATAATGAGTTAAATTTAATATTGATACATATTATTAGACCAAATAGAAATGAGATATGAACAATATTATAATTAATAAATTAAATCATTATTTATATTGTTTTAAAGTTAATAATTAAATCTAATCATAGCATAATTAGATTGTTAGATAAATACAATTATATCATCAATTAATTCATACATTAGTATTTGATCTAGCCCTTTATTATGAGTGTGCCCTATATTATTATTTTTGTGACTTGGGTAATTTAAATCTAACATGTTTTTCTGATTTACCTCTAACTTTTGTGTTTTTTTATTACAATTTATAGTTAATTTTTTGGAAACCTTTTAATGGTTACTTAGTAAGTTTTTAAGAACTCTCTTATTTCATTATGCTAATTAACTGATTTTATGTCTCTTTTGCAATAAATTTTTTCTCAGAGCTTGAATGAGTTGATCTTTATTAGCAAGACTTTAGTTAGTTGTTTAATAAATCAAATGATTCTATAACTGATTCTTAGAGTATGTAATCACTTTCAATTTGCAAACTCGTCTTCTTACTTTTATGTAAAACTTTTCTTCCACCTTTGTGAACTTTTAAAGTCTACTATTCTTGCTCTATTTTAAAATCATCTTATGTAAAATCATCAGTATTCACATTATCAGAATTATCAATAGAGCTTTTCTAACATCTTGAACCCATTTATATAAAAAATCAAATAATAGTCAAAAATTCAATATCTGTTATCTATTTATACCTATTTAATCAAAATAGCAATTTTAATATATAATAGTCAATAGAAAAAATCAAGTTAAACGATGTTTTCTAATTACAAATTAATAATATAGTTTTAAGTTTTTTAATCATACTTTTAAGTCAAAATTTAATCTTCTAGAAAAATTTTAAAATACAGATACTATCTTTAATCAAACTCATGTATTAACATTTTCACTTAAATATTGATAACTTTTATAAAATAAAACAAAGTTTCAATATAAATACATTTTTGATGTTGTACTTAAACATAAATTTATTAGATAAGAAAGTAATTATAACTGTTTAAATAATTTTTCGATCGTCCTCAAATTATCCTTCAATAAATAAATAACACAATTATAATTCAAAGCATTAATATATGTTAATTTCTAACAAATTAAATTAAACACAGACCATTACTTAAAAACAATAGTTACTTATAAATTAAAAAAAATAAATATATATATATTAGTGATAATTATTCCTAATTTATGAATATTTTAAGAAATGATATACATCAATCAAATGTGCTCTATTCTTTCAAAATATTAGGGATTACATATTTATCTGTTGGTGCTATTAGACTATTACTGAAATTAAAGCTTAAGAAATAACCACTATTATAATTACCATAATTAGAAATTTTCTGCTCAACATCCCTTGGAGCATTTACACTTTTAAGACTTAATTCGAAAGAAATGTTGCAATATGATAAACTTTAATTAAGATAAATTCAAAAATAAAACTAGAGGGAAAAGTATTAATAAAGTCTTAAAGATTATAAAGAAAATGTTTAACTTTGGACAAATAGCTAGTTTTGGCATTGACATTAATATTAAAAATAATATTATATCATTCTTTTTATTTGGGTTCTTCTAAATTTTATGCTTCTTATTCTATTTAATCATTTTTCTATTTATCTTCTTTTTCTTGGGATTAACATTCAAAAGCATCTTGTGATGTTGCAATTTCTTCCTCAATTTCTTCTCTTTCATCATCATCATCATCATCTTTAATTTCAACATTATCAGTGATTATTTCTTAAGTTTCTTCTTATTCCTATTATTCCTACTTTAATGATTCTTCTTAAAGTTTTGATTAGATTAGAATTTCATTTTAATTTTATAATATTTATTCTTAAGCATCTTATTCTTAAATTTCTTATTCTTAAACTTCTTCATTAATAAGATTTTCAACCACATTATTTGAATTTATATCATTAATTTATTCTTTAACAGTTTAATCATCTTAATGTTTTGGTTCTTATTAATTATCTTAATTATCTTAATTATCTTAATTATCTTAATTATCTTAATATTCTTAATTATCTTAATTATCTTAATATTCTTAATTATCTTAATATTCTTAATTATCTTAATATTCTTAATTATATTAATTATCTTAATTTTAATACACTTCTTAATTTTCAACCTCAACTAAATTTATTTCTTAAGCACCTTAATTATTTTCAATAATTTATTTAATAATTTCTTCTTCAACTTCATTTTATTTCTGAGAAACTAAATGATTTAGTTATGATTCTTGTTGTGATGTTCCATCTTCATTTTATTTTTCTTCAAAATCTAATTAAATATCTTCTTCTATTTCAACTCCTTCAGGATCAACATCTTTTGGTTGAACAACGTCATTATTATCTGAGCTTATACATTTTCTAATTCCTTATACAACATGATTTTTTTCTGAAGTTTCTTCTTTTATATTTGGACTAATTAATTCTTCTATAAATTTTGATTCTTTTTATCTAGGGTTAATTCCTAAGATCCATTCCTACTCGACTTTATTTAGACTTTCTAAGCCTTTCATATATTCATCCCAATCAATTTAAATGGTTGATACTAAATGTTTATGATAAATTAATACATAATTATAAACTGACTTAAAAGGAAAGTGATTTATTTTTATTAGTATCTAAATAGTTAGTCAATCTGGTTAAAACACCTTAAAACCCATATTTTTTTTGTCTTGCTTTTTCATCATTATTTTATATAATAAATAATAAAAGATTGGTGTCTTCAAATATTAATCGATGCAGGAATTCGTCATTAGTTTCAACAAGGGCAACAATCATTCTTTCAAATAATAGATGCAATTAATTATTAGTAGGATGCAATTTAACAAGATCAATAACTTAAGAAAATAATTCTGCAGTGAAATAATGATGGAATTCTGATTTATTTAATAAAGTAACGATTAATTAAATTAATAATAATTTTGCATCTCCCAAAGGGTTTATTTCAGTTCCATCTGTTGATATGTATTAAATCTTCAGACTATCTACTTAGCTTAAAGCTTTTTCAAATAATTATATTACTGGTTTGTAAAGCTGAATTAAATGAATCGTAACATCAGGTTATTATTACGACAAATAATACTTATTTAGAAATTCAAATTAAACATTTAACACATTATAAGCAATACTCTATTAGGTAGTTAATGCAATATTCATAAAAAATAATGGTGTTGTTGTCACTGTGAATTATGCTAACATATTTTTGATTTCTTAATTTTAAGTTTCAAATTAAATTATTGATCTTTTATATAATTCCACAAATAATTCACAGATGTTTCCAACTATCACTTAAGAATGTTATTTTCCCTTCAGAAAAGTTATCAATCTTTAAAGCAAAGCTGATCTTTCATTCATATATTCTATTGATTAATCAAAGTTTTCTTCTAAAAGTATTAATTTCTCGAAAATATCCACAATATGTTTTAAATATGCATGTTTAAATAAATTTGTTATTATTTCTGGGTTATGTTTCAAATGTTCCCAAAACTTATTATTATTATTAATATATTACACAATGTCCTTTTTTATTGATTATTGCATTTACAATTTTAGCAAAATATCCTCCTGTTGTTACTACTATAACATCATTTTCAAGCAATTTTAATAGATTATCCAATAAATTTACTCTTATTATCTCATTCTCTTTAGCATTATTGTTTTATTCTAATGATTCTACTTATTCTGTCTCTTCATCTTCGATTGGATTATTTACATCTTCTTATTCTTATTCATTTGGTTTCTCAAATAAAAAGCTTATTAATTTTTCATTTTCACATCCCAATATCTCACTTCCATAAAATGGATATCTAATATTAATTAAAATATTCATACTTCACACATCTATTTTTTTCAGTACATTGATCGGGAATCTCTTCAACTATATAATTGATCATCTTTAAATATTCTTATGGATGTTATATTAAACTAAAATTAGGTAAATCTTATACAAATCAGCAAATTTAGATGAACTTGTTCCTTTTAATTCTTGGAGAATATCATCTTCATTAAAAATGCATTCAATTGTAAGATTATCTTTCTTCAATAAATTATCAAATTTCGGCTACTAACCAAATCCAAAAAATCGACCAAAGCTTTAATAACTTCTAATTTTACTTGAAAAACATCAATCAATTAGATTATATTATTAAATATTTATTAATTATATTTAATTCATTTTTTTTATGCTTTTTTATTTGATTTTCCTTTGGCTTATTTATTTCTTCTATTTTATCTTGGTAATTTTCTTTATCCAGCACTTGGTTGAGTTGTGGCTTTTGCTTAAGCAACTGTAGCTTATATAGTTCTTGTAGGTCTTGGACCACTTGACTTTTTAGCAATCTTTTTTTTAGCTATATATAATTAACTTTATCATTACCTATTTTAGCTGACTTCTTTGTAACTTTTGGTTTTCCCATTTGATTTTTATTATTATTATTTACACTTTCCCTTCATTCAGATTAAGAATCAAATTTATTATTTTATCTGAATTTGATTGGATAATTTATTCAATTTAAGAATATTGTTGAAAATCCACTTTTTCTCCTAATTTTTCTCCAAAGATTCAAAAATTACATTATTTCAATTTATAAACAATTTAAAGTAATAAATAAGTTTAAAATATGACTAGATTTATAAATTTCAAAAATTTATATTCTTACAAAAAAAATAGAAAAATATTTACAGGAAAAATTCTAAATCAAATTTCTCACTTTAATAGGTCTTTTTATAATTGTTATGTTCAATAAAAATATATATTTGCTATTTAAAATCATGCAACAAACTAATAAAAAAGAATAAAGAATTGTGAATAAAATCTACAAAAAAAAAAGTATAATTAGAATTTATTCTTGTATTAATATATCATAATAAGATTAATAAAATTTGATGTATCTTCAGATCTATTTGCTATATGAATTTTAGATAAAAATATTATCACTAAAAATGGAATTATCTTGAATTAAATTAGGAATCAAGTAATGAAGTAATGTTTTGAATTAGTTTTTTTTTGAATTTAAAAAAACAATTAAAGTTACTAATGTTAAAACACAAGATATAAATATCATTAATTTTATATTGAAGGACTAATTGATCTATCAGTGTTCAAAACCTATTAAATAGGAGAAAGTTTTCTTGAAAGATTTTCTAGTTAAGCAATCAATTTTTCATAAAATTAAGCTTCTGGACAAGGAGTTTTACTATTTTTAGTTTTTGATTGACTCATTTTTAATTTAATATCTACTATAACATTTTAAAGTTGAATTTAGATTTATTACTATAATTATTATTTATTTTCTTGCTTGATTAATACTTCATTATGTTATTTTTTTAAATATTCAACATGACGCTTTAATGTATCAATTTCTTAATTTTTAAGTATAACCTATCCAGTTGCTTATCTAACTTGTCTCACACTCTCATCATCAATTTTCATCTATTTATTAAGATCTTCTTAATTATTCTATGCATAAATCATTTTTGCCAAATACATAATATCTACAGTCTAATTATAATGGAGTAATATTGGATTAACAGTCAATAAACAGTAATATTTAAATTAAAGGCTTGCTGTATGATTACAGATTTTTTTTAAGAATTTTGGAAACTAACATCTAGGAACTATAGGAATAGTAGATATAATGAATTATTAAGTGTACGTTTATTCTTTAAAAATGATACTGTAAGAAAGTGTTAATTATCTTATTTTCTCTTTACCTAAGATCTTTGCTTATTAGTTTTTACCATACAAGTAAAACTTTATGTTTTAAATGGTTAAATCTAATTATTATAAACTTGTCTTTAGATTGTCATTTTCTAATTATAAATCACTACTTAATTAATCAAGTGTTGACCAATTATTTCCTATTCTTTCTTAGTATTAAATTTATAATCTAATTTTTAAATTTTACTTAAACTTCTATTCTTTAATTGTATTATAATATAAATCAAGAAACATTAGCAATAAGAATTTCTTTTACGTTTCTAATTAAGATTTATATAAATACTTGATTGACCAACAATAAGGTACATTCTACTTTAATCTAAACTTATTTTGCCATAGAACTGGAAATATTATCTCACTTTCTAAATATCTAGGAAGATATCATCAAAAGTAAATGTTTCATATATTTATTTTTCAATTCTGGTTTTGCCTTGACTATAAAATTTGATTTATCTTAAAGATAACAAGTAAAATTATACTTTCTATTAAATTCAATATAGGGAAATTAAAAATTCTTTTAGGATTTTACAACTAAGAAGAGTTCTATCTAATTCAATTAAATTATAGTATTGTTAATCTATGAGATTATTGTTAAATTATTATCGACACTCTTATTTCTTGTTTGATTAATTAAAATTTAAGATTGTATTTATTCTTCCAATCGATTTTATTCTTCTTTATTTTTCTCCTATTGCAACTTAATGTCATTTAATTAATTTGTTAGATCTTCATTTTATTATGTTAACTATTTATTTTCTTTTTTTAAATTTTCTATTAATTCTTTCATAAACAAATTTTCTCTTTATTAATCATCTATCTACTATGACTCACATAAATTTAAACTAATACTCAATAATTCTTATACTGCAATTATTTTGATTTTCTTGGTTATGATTGCTCAAATAAACTAACTCTTTTCCCTAATCTTTCTTAAGGATTTGGTTTCTAATTGGATTCTGCCTTCTTTTAAAGTAATTTGTATTATTATTTTAAACTTGAAACTTCTTTTTCATAATTCTTCAAAAGTTAATCTAAATCTTCGTTTTTTTTTCTATAATTATCAATCTACATCATACTTCATTTATTAAAATTAATCTTCTATATTGTTAGTTTAATCATTATTTAACCACATAGATCCAGATATACTATTTTCAATTTATTCTGTTTAAGTATTCTTTTCAAACAATTCAATTTAATTTGTATTAATTTCTTTTTCATATATTTCTGGTTAAACTTACGATTAATTATCTTAGAAACTCTTATTTTATATTTATTCTAATTGTTATTTTAAATTAATTAATTCTTCCCTAAAATATTAATAAATGAATACTATTATTATATAAATTTATCATTGGATGTAAAATCTACTAATTTTTTGTGATATTCTTCAGCTGTTTTGCCTTAAGGTTCGTATTCATTACTTTCAGATATAATAGCATCCAACATATCTTTAATATTTTATATTTCCGATTATAAATAAGCCTTTTCTTATTTATATTAATGAATCTCTCTTTAACATTATTCTTTATAATTAAGATATTCATTTCGATTTTCAGAAACTTCAGATTATAATTTTTACAATTTTAATGGAGATTCATCTCCTAATTATTATTATATCTTGAGTTATGTTTATAAATCAGCAATAATTTCTTATTTAACAATATTATCGGATTTCAATACTTCAATTTCTTACTTTAAAAACACATTCTAAGACTATATATCCTAAAATTATAAATTGTTATTATTTAATTATTATATTTGTTATAAACTATTGTGATATTAATCTTAAAGTTATTCATTATTCTCTATTTACTTATTCATTTATTCTTATAACAATTAACATTGCTGACCTAAAATAATTAACTACTCTTTGCACAAATCATAATCCATCAATTATTATGCTTTCTCTGTCAATTATTCATCTTTCTATCTAAACTACTCTTACACATAATCTTTAAATTACTCAAAATCCTCCTTTTACTCTAAATATTGAATCTCAAATTTATTATGCATTTTCAATTCTTCCAATTCTTCAGTCTTTTAATTAAGCAATACTTATAATTAAGCATTATCTGATTATAAATTATCTAATTGTTGAAGACTCTATTAAGCTTATTAATATTCTGTTGATATTTTCTATTTATTTAAAACAACATCCGCATATTTTTATTCAAAAGCAATCAACTCATCTTCGAGCGAAGACACTTTAGCTTATTCTTCCTTTATTTCAATTTTTTTCTACTCAAATTCCAATTACAACCCCTCATTTATTTAACTCAATTATTATATTTATTATTTTAATTGTTTCACTTCTTCATTAAGCATTTCAATCTTAGCTTTACTTGCTTCATCTTCTTTTTATAAATCAATTATCATATTCTACATCTACTCAATTTCTTCATTATTCTAAGATTTCTGCTCACTTCTAGGTGATTCCATAGGATTTTACAGTACCCCTAACTTATCTAATTAATTATCCTAATTAAATTTTAGTTAATCAAAGTCACCCTCTTATCTAGTCTTGTCTTTTTAATAGTTTTCCAACTGAAATGATAATTACTCAACACTTAATCTTAATTATGATATCTATTTAAAATTTAAGTATTTTACTTCATCTTATTACTTCTAAATTAATTCTATATTACTTTCGTCAGTTTTGAACTCTATTTTCTATATTACAATTAAAATTAATAAATACTTAGGAATTTAATAATAGCTCTTAATTTTATTTTTGATCATACTCTGACTATTTCTTTAATTACTCTATTTCTTTATTATGCCTATATATTAATCCATTTTATACTAAATTATTAATTCATTCTTATCTTGTTGAATTTAAACGATGAGATTTTGTAATTTATCAATTTCATCATTATTTTGATTATTTTATGATGTTTCTTTTGTCTAAGCAATCAAATTGTTCAATTCTTCATTGTGATCATGTTTAAGCACTTCTATTTCTAGATTCTTATCTTCTAATTGATTCCTAATTTATCCTAATATATTTTTACTTTAATTCGGATATTTATTACTAAAGTAATACAATTTACCCTTAAAGTTAATCTATTTAAGCTTAATTATGATCATTTTAATTATTATTAGAATCTGCTCCTACTAATTTCGATTTAAGAGATGCAATTTCTTAATCTTTTTTTTGTAGATTTGCTTTAAATTGTAATATTTCTTAATCTTTGCTTTAATTATCACTTTCAAGCATCTCAACCATTTCTTTTAAACTACATATACTAAATTTAGTTTTACTCATTCACTTCAGATTTTAATCCATCCAATTCTGTTGACATTAAAATATAAGTTTTATTTTAATTAAGATGAAAAATATATTAAATAATTCAAAACTAAGTTTTTTAGATATCTTTTAAATTTACTTTGTAAGGAAATCTTTTTTTCGATTATATATTTTTGATTTCTTTTACTTTTCATTTTTCATTACATATCATTCTACATTTATTTCTTCATCTAAAACAATATTTTAATAAACATATATTTTAATTCATATTTAAGTATATTATATAATTCAACATATATTAAAATGATAAATTTTAATCTTTTAATGAAAGATTTTTGAATATGAACAATTGCTATACAATTAATTCTTTCCTTTAATGTCTCTTTTTTAATTATAAACAAAAAATTAATTCATATTAATTATTTAATAATGTAAAAATAATAAGATGAATAACAAGATGGTTTTGTGAGTTTTATGCTAGAAAAAGATGATTCTTAAATAATTAATTCTGATGAAACTTTTCAATAGCAAAACAATAATTAGGACTATAATTTATAATTGAGTAGGCAGTTTTACGGCTAAAGAAGAGAAGGTATTTATGTTACCATCATAACAGTTAAAAAGTCTCCCCAAATTAATCCAGCTATGTTGAAATAAAAAATTATTTAAAGAGCTATTATTACGAATAAATAAAGAGGATAATTTGCTGCTTCTGTACCGACTGTCAGTGAATAATTGCAAAAGGTATTAGTTTCTTGTAATTATCTATTCCCCTATTATAGTAGATCTAAAAGCTCTTATCGTCAAGTAAACCTAAAATGTAAACTAGCCTTACCAATAATTTCACTTCTAACAAAAATATTAACTAAATAAAAAATTCCACTATCTAACAGCATCCTTTTAAGTTGAATTTACCTATTACCAACAAAAAAATTAATATATATGAACCAAGAACTCATAGATTAAGAATAGAAGATTCCAACCCAGACTAATTGAATCAATTTACATAAAATTCGTATAGGAGTACTTTAAATAGTAGTACGAAAAGCACAGCGAAATTAGAAAAAATATATGATATTACTTATCCAATCAAAACAGAAATTGGAGATGACAATAAAATAAATATATTCAAGATTTCATATAGAAATAAATAATAATGAAAGTAGCATCAATATTTTGATTTTTCAATAAATATTCAACAAAATTATGCATTTCATTTATATATTAAAAATTATCATTAATCAATTCATGTGTAAATTTCTAATGTTTTATTTTATCAAAATATTTATTTTCTTGTTTATCTTTGAAAAATTATTATAAAATACATGAATTTAATTTTTCTATAAATCAAGTTTAAATTAATAAATTTTTATTTATTATAAGTTATTCAATCTATACAAATATTCAGCATAAAATTTATACATTATAATAATCAAATCTGAATCTTTAGTTAATTTGTTTTTTATATAAGTATCATAATCTTTGTTTGATTATTAGTTTAAAGTCGAAATAAATATCGATATGATCATGATAATGATATGATGATTCTAAAATTTATAATGTAATTATAATACTTTATTAAATAGAATGATAATTGTGAAATTTTATACAAATATTATTTAACAAAAATATAAATGATTAAAATATAAAACTTAAAAAAAAAGCAAATATTCTAATGTTTTCTAAAATAAATCATCTTGTGAAAAACTTTCCACCTTCTTTATTTCTAGAGTATCCAGGATTTGTACTTTTAGAATGAGCATCGTTGAAAACATATGGAGACTTTCCAATTCCAGGTAAACAATAACTGAATATAAATATATTATGATTACTGATTAAACTCATATTATTTAAGCAACTTTAACCTTTTTAAGTTTTAAACTTAATTCAATAATCCTTTTTACTTGAGTATTATATCTCCATTCTTTACAATATCATCAATAATATGATTTTAGATAGCTGCCTTAGGTACTGAATTTGTTCTCTCATCAAATAATAATGTTTATTGAAGGTTTTTTAATGTAACAGTTTTTCTATTATTTTAATTGTTATTGTTTTAATTCTAATTCTAAATCATTTATTATGATGTATGAACATTATCAGCAAATTAAACAGTTTAATTAGGCTTTTCAATTTTTTAAGAGTTTTATTGAAAAGGTCCTGAGTTATAAGCTGTTTTGCTTCTATTTTTATCAGAGTCAATAAATTTATCCAAAATAGAAGTTTTTGGCTTGGCTTAATCTTTTTAGATCAATTATTCTACTGCATTAGGTTAAACAGACATATAAACTTAATATTAGTCATTGACTTGCAATGCCTCATTTTAGTATTAGAATGTGGGTAAAGTTTTATTGTGAATTAATCTATAATTTTTAGCACTCATGATAATATATTATTTATAATATTATTTATTCAATTTAGCATTTCCAATAAGTAATTTTAAGCATCAATAACTGTTTGTTTAGCTTCTTTCATTCCATTGATTATATCAAATGATAAAAACCCATGAGGCATAGATTAATATTCAATTAGTTTAACATCTTTTTTCAATTTCACAAGTTTGAATAATAATCTAAAACTTTCATCATGAAGTGGATCATATGTCCCAATAACAATTCTAGTTTTTGGAAAATGTTATAAAATTTCATCACTAACAACAGAAGGAGAGAGCAGAGGATCAATAGTTTAATTAAAATCCTCCTATACATATGAATTTACACATAATTTTAAGACTGTATGATGCAATACTAAATATTATAAATTGAATTACAAGAATCATCAAGTGAAACCAAAAAGCTAGGAGTAAAACTCTTCATATCTAATAATAATGCAGGATAAGCTAACAAGATACCATCAGGAATTCTTACTCCTGCTTTTATTGCTTAAATAGTCAAAGCAGCCACTAAATTACCACCTGCACTGTCTCCTACTAATACAACTTTTGAAGGAACAACATTGAAAAACTTCTAGATGAAAGTAATTATAAACATGTATGCCTACCAACAATCATCTAAACCTGCAGGATACGGATTATCTGGGGCCATTTTATAATCAATAGAAAATATTGGAACTTTCATATTATTAGCCCATGTTCTTGTATAAGTTTAATGTGATCTTGATGACATAGCAACAAAACCTCCTCCATCTATTTTAATATATCATTATAATTTACGTATATGTATTACTATCTTATCAAAATTATATTCAATATTTTAACTACTTTTGAATATAGACATAAATCCTTCAACTCCTTTAAATTTTAATGTTTCATAACATAATACTCTTACTTATACTCTATCTTAATTTGGATCATTTTTTAATAAATCATCTAATGATATTAATTCCTCTGGAAGAAATACATTGCAATCATTATTAATTTTATTTATTATGTCTTATTTGTATTATTTTAATATATATTCTTTAGTAATCTATCTAAATAATTTTGGAACATAAATCTTTTTATTAAAAGCAATAGAAGGAAAAATAGCTGGAAGAAACCTTTTTATCATACCAGTTTCAGTTAAATTCCAAGCCTTAAAAGCATCTTCTTACTTTGCTTCTACAAGAAAATGATTTGCTCTGCTTTTCATCTTTTTCTAATTTAATCCATAATACAACGCTCCAAAACCTTCCATAAAAGTTTACTTTAATTCTCCTGTATATTCTAATCCTTTTGAAACCATAGCATTTCCAAGTTATATCCCAAATGAAACCTTATCATAAGATTTTTTAATTTATTCATTGCTGGCTAATTATTTCTTTTCAATATAAGAATTAATAATTAGCCAATCTTAATGATCTGGAGATATAGAAAATAAATCGTTATGATCAACTGTTGTAGCTCCAGGAAATATTTCAATACAAGATTATAATTTAGCCAAAAATATTGCAAGAGTTCTTTTCTATTCTTTCTATAATTATTAAAAATTATTTAAAAGTTCTAAGACCTTTTCTAAAATTATGTGATTCATATAATCAAGAACTAAATTTGTAGTGTATTAATTTAACTAATTCTTGGTACATTTAATATTTAAATTACTAAAACTTTATTTAATAGATGAATCTTTATTTTCAAGCAATTAATTAATTTTCATAACTTACATCAATCCAATTGATGCTATTTAAGTTATTTGTACAGTTTTTTTGCATATTTAATCATCATCAGGATTTGACATTAATATATCCTACACTTTCATCAATAATTGATTAAACTTAGAAATAGAACTTTAAATGTTCACTTACAATTTATCAATAGAATTTCTTGATAAAATACTAATTTAATGATTTGGAACAATAAATATTTCACTCTAATTTTGCTCAGAATTTAAATAATATTACTCTTCATTGTTTTGGATAACATGTTGTTCTATAATTTACATATGGTTTATAATTTAATTTAAATCTTAGACATTTTTATTATAATGAAATATTAAATAATTTATTGGGAAGATTAAAAAAAAAAGATGAATCGATTTTGAGTATATTTCATTTCTTTTTCTTTTACAAACATAAAATAAGTTTTCTAAAAAATGAAAGAAAATAAATATACATTTTTATTCCATTTTTCAATTTTTCATATTTTTCAATTAAAGACTCTTAAGTGTCAATGTTTTCGTTAATTTCATTACTTTCAAAATTAAATGCTCTTTCATCATCTAAAATATCTTATTTGCTTCCAAAACCATCATTGCATACTGACTTTTAATAATTTGGATTTAATGATTAACAGTAATTTCCAATACTACTTTATTATGTCAAACTAGAATTCTTTCTAATATCATCTCTTTAAAAAGAATTATTTCTTGAAGATAAAGGAGGTGGTGCTAAAAAATTTTAAGAACTTCAAATTATTTACATATTTACCCAAGTTAAATAGCACCAGACAATTATTTTTCTATCGATTTTTACATTTCTATAGAATTATTGAATTGGATATTTTTCTTGCTTAAATTCTAATTTGTATCTGTTTAATAATGTGTAGATTATCTGATTTCAGACCATTCATAATTACCATCTAAAATAATGTTTTACGATTCTGCTGCTTTCCTAAGTTCCTAAAGAATCATCTTATAATTAGGTTCTTATTTAAATTGCAATCTTCTTATTAAACTATTTATTTTAAATAATAAGAAATTTACTTGTAAATCTTCTAAAATTCTGGCACTTAATCTTTAAATAAGTCTTTCTCTAACTATATCTTTAATTCCCCTACTTTTTAAGTTCTTTCATCATCTGTAACATTAATCATATTCTACCAAGGTAACTACCTTATTTATAATTGCTTTTTACCCACGTAAAAAGTAAAGTAATATATACATTAATGACTCTAAA
This sequence comes from Paramecium sexaurelia, assembly GCA_000733375.1. Lineage (NCBI taxonomy): Eukaryota > Ciliophora > Oligohymenophorea > Peniculida > Parameciidae > Paramecium > Paramecium sexaurelia. The sequence goes on from JPFM01000029.1 coordinate 436,200, forward strand.
TCATCTTTTCTTCCTAATTCATGACCTAAATGAGCAGCTATTGATGCATATCTAGTTGTTCCTATAAATGACTTCTAATCCTTAAAAATTCTATTTTTAATTATGAATATTACATATGCCTTCCATTAGTATCTTTATATACTTTACTAATCCCAAAATCAATTAAGTACAGTTTAGAAATCTCATTCCCTATTCCTAATATCATATTCTCAGGTTTTAAATCTCTATGTATTACTCCTTTCGAATGAGCTCTCTCTAAAAGATTTACAACCTATATTCCAATCGTCAACACTGATTTCAAATTAAACCTTTTTAGTTATTTAAAATGGAATGCTAAATCTTTACCCAACAATTAAATAACTAGAATATTATATCCAAGATCCTCTCCAGACCAATAATATTTAGGAAATCCATCCAAACCATCTAGTATCTTTAAAATCTAAACTTCTCTCTCTAAAGACTTCACCTCTTCATTCTCTTCTTTTTCTACTTTTATAGCTACATCTTATTTAGATATAATATCCTATCCAAGAAACACTACTCCAAATGAACCAGAAGAAAGTTTTTTAACTATGGAATACTAGTTATTAAACACTTTGATTTTTTATTACTGCTGTTGGTTCATATCAATTAATTATAATTTCTTAAAATTAAGCAAAAAATGTCTCATTTTACTAAAACAACAACTCCTAAGAAAATCTTTATGGTCGAAAAAGGATTCTATTCTATTAATTTAGAGAATGGAACCATACAGAAATTAGGACCTGAGAAAAAAAGTTACAAGTTATCCTCTCATTCTTCTCACACATCTCCAAAATCCCAAAAAGATTTACTTATAGCCAAAGCATAATCAAATTAAGATTCCAATTACAAAGTATTCAATCTTTTACATTATGATTAGAATAACTAATAAATGAGAAAGATTTAAGAAAATACTAGAAAATTTAATTCACAAAAGAACAATTGATTAATTGAGTTTTAGAATTGTATTAATTATTACACATCTATAATATTCTTTCAATTTAATCTATTTAAATAAATACATTTTTATGTTTTAAAAGTAGCTTAATTTGATAACTTAAATTCCAAAATAAAATTCTTCTAGAATATAGAAAGTTTGTTTATATCCAAATTTTGAAAGAAAAAAAAATCTTTCAATATCATTTCTCTTAATTTAAATAATATAATAAATTAGGCATTCTTATTTAATAATTAAATTTGATATACACAATTGTATATATTTGATTTTCTTTAAAATCTAAATTTCTCATAATAACATGAATGATTAAATTCAAATTTTATATTTAATAGAGTAAGATAAATGCTATTATTTGCAACGACCAAAATAACTCTAAACGTAAAGAAAATGTATCCTAACTTGAATTTAACGAAGTAAAAATAGAAAATACTAACATAAATACATTATACTAAATTTTATATATTTAATATATTACAAACAACCTTTTTAATCATTCTCTATTTGCAAAACCTCATTTTATTTTATAAAGGTATCTATATGAAATGAAAAATTTTAATCAAGTTTAGGCCTTCAAATATACAAGTGTTGTTTATGTACCTAATTCTAAGAATGTTTATTACACTTTTTTATAATGACTATATTTTTCAGATAAATGATTGATTTTATGTTAATATTACGATTTAAGTATTACTTGATAATATTCTCTTGAAATTGTAAGTTTAATAATTGACTCCCGTTTTAAAATAAACAACAAAAAATTACTTTAAAATAAACATTATTCTATTATAAAAATTATTAATAAAATATCTAATTCATAGAGTAAGAGCTCATAACATAATAAATATATGTATATAGGTGCTACCTAATAAATATATATATATATATTTGCTAATATAATTAAATAACAAACTATAAAAAGCTTCTATTCATCAATCAATATTTATTCATTAAGGTTTTCTAACAATGAAAATTAAATTTTTACAGGTTATATTTTCTTTATTGCCCTTCTCTTTATTCCTGTCATTGGTACGGTTTCAAAAATATTCACTATTTTCTTTATTTCTTTTTCTAAGCTTATCTATATACACATATACTTTCAAATTTCCCATTATTAATAAGTAATGGTATAATCTATTTACAGGTAATATCCTCTATCACTTAAACACCAAACGAAACATTGCCATTTTCAAATACTTGAACTTCTTTATTTTGCAAATCTATTTCTAAACCTTAAAGAATATTTATATCAAGCTATATTAATTTAATCTTATACTGATTTTGCTATGTTAAAATAAATCAAATTGCTGTTATCACTCACTCTCAATGCTTTAATTGAATTAATATCTGCTGCTTCAAAATTTTTATCCATTAATTAATATTAAATAATTGATTAATAAAAATTATAATTAAATTTTTCTATCCTTATATTTACATAGTTCAAAGCCAGAAAATTGTTAGTATTTTCATTATTATTTTTAGTTTTAAATTTGCACATCTTAAAAAATGAACAAAAGAGGACCATATTAAAGCTTTACAAAATCTCCTTAATTTAGAAAAGAAATTCTAGAATTGAAAGCTGGCAATTATGTCAACAAGGAAATATAACAGATTCTATTAAAAAAATACAATTTAAATATATCATGCAAAACTATTCATTCTATCTAAGAAGAAGTAACCCACTATAAATCTAAAAAAAAAAACTAAAATCTAATAAATGAAATATTCGAATAAATGTAAATTAAGTCTTTCAAATATTATGGTCTAAATTAAGTTAAATTAAGAAATTAAGTGAGTAATTTCATTTAATAACTATAAAATGAAAGAATCTTGCTTCCTTCTTAATTGACTCAAAGACTTAAATAAAAAGCTGTAAATGGATTAACTAAATTACTTGAATTAAAATAAAAGGAATAGGAAAGAGCTTTAGTATAAAAATAAGTAGATCAACAAAATTGCCTTGTTTTTCTTAATGTTTATCATAATCAATAAAATGATAATGATTATGTCTCAACCGAAATCCATCCATTATAAGATGATTGAACTCTTAATTTATTTTTTATACAAGAAATAATCAATTCATTAAAACTACACTTTTACCCAAATGTTGAGCCTAGTAATTATTATTAGAAATGTTATATCTGATAATATATTTAAATTGAGGTAAAACACTTCAATTATGAAAATAGTACAACTATTTTTGTTTGAAATTTATTTACTCAACTTTAATATTCTAACTCATTCTATTTTATTATATAATAGAATTATATTTAAATATATATTAAATCTGAAATAAACTTAATATTACACTTCAGAATATAAACAAATGGCTTAAATTGAATATAAAAACATTTGTATATATTCATCTTTATCATTATATGTCACAATTAATTTTATTAAAAAATTTTAGAAAGATATTATTAAAAGTATCTTTTGAGTTTAATTATCTGTCAAATTTATAGAGACATATAAGAAAAATATGAATTGAACTTTTGATTTAATGTCTAAAAATTGAAGACTATATATATATGTGTAAAAATTATATTTAATATAATGATTAGATGATAATTTACTTAACAATTTAATAAAATATTATTTGAAAATTAATTAAGTTCTGTTGGAAGTTAATATTAAAAATTTTATTATTTAATATTTGAATTGAGTATTTGTGTAAAGGAATTTTATAAAATAAACTAATCTTAAAGAAATGTTATTGAAATTTGAATTATTTTGTTAAGTATGAAGCACGATTGTATTGAATGACGCATCAAATACTTTGCATTAAGAAATGATTATAATCTAGAAAATGATTCATTATAAAAATGAGTTAAAGACTAGAGTTGCTCTAAAAGTAGATCCCTGTATTCAAATATACAGTTGATGGAGGCATACTAACAATGGAAGAAAGATAGTTTTATGAAGAAAACGGTTTCTTAGTTGTTAGATAACTATTCACTCCTGAAGAGATCAATGAATGGACTTAAAGATTTAAAGAGTATGCAGATGGACAAATAGAACGCAAATATGGAATGTAAGTAGTACGAGATATTTCATTGGTAAAAAAAGGAGGAGGAAAATAATGGGGAGAAGAAGCAATAACAAAAATACAAGATTGGTAAGAAGATGAAGTATTATTCAAATTTTGCTAAAATCAAAAAGCGATTTAATATCTTAAAAGCTTCTGTGGACCTGATATTAAATCTGTTCACACAATGTTTATCAACAAACCTCCTAATATGGGAAAGACATCAAGACATCCAATTCATTAAGATTAGGTTTACTTTCCATTTGGTCCAGCAGATAGAATAACTGCAGGTTGGGCAGCACTTGAAGATGCCAATCGAGAAAAGGGTTGTTTAGTTGTTTATCCTGGTACACACAAAAGTAAATGTACTTTTGTATCATTAGTTGGCCCTGTTGAACATTGTTATCCAGACTGGAAGGAAGGAGTTAATAAGGCTTATTGGGGAGTCAAAGATTTGCCTCCTGAATCTGCTCCAAAAATTCACTTGGAAATGAAAGCAGGAGATATTGTTTTCTTCCACCCATATCTATTTCATGGTTCAGGAGAAAACAGAGTATATTTAATAATAAACATTAGTCAAGTAGTTTTAGAAAATCTATTTGCTGCCATTTTGCTTCAGCCAATTGTTAATATCATGATATTAAGGGTACATTCCATGAAAATTTGGCAAATGATATTTTGGCATATGCTTCAAAGAAATTTGGTCATGCTGTTAATTACTTAGATATTTGGAGATATAAATGCAAACTAGTCTAAGGCAAAACTGATCCACTAGGATTATGATAAAACTAATATAATCCAATATATAAAATTTAAATAACAGTTTCTAAATAATCTTTAATTAATCATTCCTGAACTCAAAAATTATATGTAAAGAATAAAATTTTAGATGATTCATAAAAATATCTTTGAGAATCTATAAGTATCTTGATTTACAGAAAAAAAATCCTTATTTAATCTTCATAAAATAAATAAATAAAATACTTCTTTTTTTGTTAATGTAAATAAAATCAATTAATATTTTAAGGCTTAAAACTTAAATTGTATTCATAAATAATAAAATCAATTATTAAATTTTAGAAAAAACTATAATAAATAGTTTATTTTCACTTATAAAACATCAATTAATCATAATTACAATTAGAATTCAATTAATTAATTTTGTTATATAAATTAAAAAAATATGTAATTGATGAAAATTTTAAAACTTGGGATTGTAAGAGGACTTAATTATGAGTTGCTTCGTTATTTACCTTATGGGATTTTGTTTGGTAAAGATAGACAATTAGCAATTATGTTTTTTGCTTTAACATTATTTTAGTTTTGCTTGTGAGATTTTAAAATATTTTATTTTAATATATTTTAAATTGTCAAAAATTTTATTAATAAAAACTTGATTATATGATTGAATAAATTGAAGGAATAAATATAGCAGTGGAAGGATGTTTTCATGGCAATTTTGATGAAATATTTGGGACAATAAGGGAAATAGAGAAATAAAAAAAAATAAAAATTGATTTGTTATTAGTTTGTGGTGATGTATAAACTCATAGAAATAAACATGATATGTTTAATATGGCATGTCCTGTAAAATATTTGAGTATGGGAACATTTTATAAATATTATGAAGGAAAAGAGATAGCTCCTTGTTTAACAATTTTTATTGGTGGTAATCATGAAGCTTCAAACTATTTAAGAGAAATGTAATATATAAATATAATTTATATTAAGGTATTTTGGAGGATGGATAGCTCCTAATATTTATTACCTTGGAGATTCTAATATCATTTAAATTAAAAAAGGAAATACAACATTTAGATTAGGAGGGACTTCAGGAATATATAAAATTTTTGATTTTAATAATCCAAAAATGGAGCCATTTCCATTTAAAAGTGAATAATTACGTTCAGTGTATCATTCGAAACAACTTGATCTTTTTAAATTAAGTTTATATGAAGGAGAAGTAAATATCTTTTTATCTCATGATTGGCCTTAACGTAAAAACAAAATAATAAATAATAGAAATTCATTAATTCGGATCAGTAAAAGAGTTATTGAAAAAGAAATAAAATTTTGAAGCAGACATAAAATCAGGAAGATTAGGAAGTCAACCACATAAATTTACATTAGAAAGATTATAACCTAATTTTTGGTTTGCAGCACATATGCATGTAAAATTTGAAGCATTAGTGAAACATAATAGTGGAAAGTAAACTAAGTATTAGAATCTCTTAATAAATCATAGATTTTTAGCTTTAGATAAATGTATTTAAGGAAGGGACTTTTTATAAGTCTTTACTTATACAAAGGATAAAGAGGATTTATATGAATAATTTGCATATAATGATGAACCAATAGAATTATATTATGATTCTGAATGGCTTTCAATAGTATAAACTACATATAAATTATTAACAATATGGGATAAAATGCCAAAATTATTTGAATATAATCCTACATTGAAAGAGTACAATTTATACAATATTTTAAGATTGTAAATAATAAGAAAAGAGAAATATGAAGAATTCTTAAAAGAAAAGCATGAGAGAATGAAATTATTTGAAAATCATAAAATAAAAATTCCTAATAATTTTGAAATAACAGCTCCACCATATGATGAATAAGATAAAACAAATAGTTTGATTCCACCTAAAAGGGTTCCATTAAATAATTAAATGAAAGATTATCTGAAATTATTTAATGAATCAGGATAAGAATTAAATGGTTTAATATTTTATGAACCTGATTAACCTAGAATTATTGGAGAATTTGTTCCTTCTGATTTTGTTTAAAAATAAATTGAGTTGGAAAATCAAAAAGAAATTTTGTAATAGCAAATTATTTAGTAATAAGAATAAGAAGAACCTTCTTCACCAAAAGATGATGAATTAAATATATAAGACTTTCCATTTTTATAATGAAATTAATAATAAAAAATAACTAAATTTAGTGAATCAATTAAATGTAATATTGTAATCTATAAATACTGAATTATATTGCGTATTAAATTAACTAAATATAGTTAATGTTTAAAATAAATTTCAATTATTAAATTACTTATGATTTCACTAGTCGAATTAACTGAGCATAAAGCATCTAGATCTTATACTTAATATAAATTGAATTCTATAGATTTCGATGACTTTGCATATAACTTAAATAAAACTATCCATAACATTTAAAAGTAATAAACTGGAAAAAACCACGATAAGTTATCAAAATTCAGAAAATCAAAAAGTGTCTTAAAAGCTGGAATAAATAAAACTAATCCATCAGTTTATAAGACTATTATTAGAAATGCTCCTGGATTTGATGAAATTGAAACCTAAGAATTATTAGAACAAATAATTCAATTAGAATATTTATTTATTCAATATACTAAATATTTTCCAGATCATAGCAATCCCATATTATTGAATAACTATTTAAACTGTTTGAGTTTAAATAAAGAAAGTATGTCTTTTTAAATATTTTATAGAATTTTTTGAAAATTACACTTAAACTATTTCTGAAACCCTTTAAATGTCAATTCTAAGAAACTCTCAATAAAGAATTGTCGATGAACCATCAGATGAAAACCTGATCAAATTTTTAGTCAATGAAATAAATAGAAGAAATAAATATGAAAAAAATATAGAGCTAATAAGAAGCGACCTAACTAAATTTTCTAAATTAAGTCAAAATTATGAATTATATAAGAAAACTAAGTAATTAGAGTAAACTAAATCAAACCTATTAGTAGCATCTATGAAACTTATATTTTTAAATGTATTATTTAATTCTATTAAATTTAGGATTAAAATTAACAGATTAATGTTCGATTCCCATTAATTGATAAAAATAAATTATTATGTATTGATATGGAAAAACTAATAAAATAAGGAGATGTTCATGATTTATTTAAATAATGGAGTCAATATATAGATATATCTTCATCTCATTGTGAGATAACTTTATTAATCTCAATTATTTAAGATCTCTTTTAAGATGATAGCTGGATATTGAAATAAATTATGAATTAAATTTCATAACAATAGATATAGCATTTGGAAAGAGTTATTTTATAAATTGGCGCTTTGAATTAATTTTGTTCAAATTGTTTACAAACTATGAATCATAGTCATGATTAAATTTCGGAACTTATATAAATTAAAATATAAAACTTGAAGCCTACTTTTATTGTTAGAAAAAGTATTAAAATAGAAAAGCACATTATGATAATGTAAAATTCATAGGATGAATTATCTAAAAGAGATAATAGACATTCCTTAGAGAATTAATTATTATAATTAAACTATTTAAAAATGTGTTTAATTCCTTAAGGGTTATTTAGCTAATTATGTTTCATTCATAGATATTGTAATGACAATAAAATAAATGAGAATTAAAAAATTATTCAATCTTCCTAATCAGAGTAGCAGCTAGGATTGGACTAACTTCATTAAAATGAGCAAAAATAATTTATTAGACATGAATCTCGTAAAAGTAGTTTAATTGAAAAATAAGGATATATTATTGAATAACTCGATAGGCCATTATTTTAATTAAAATTTTCTGAAATGAAATTTACTTCAACTATTTTTATGGATAATGTTGATAAAATAGAATGGAAATAGATATTTGATAGTATAAAAGTAGATAAAAAAGTATCAAAAAATTCTGGAAGCTCTTAATCCTAATCTTCAAATATATCCTTTTAGATTAATTAAAATGATGAGAGTTTTATGAGGTAAATGAAGAACTTTTTATCTAAATAATAAGCAAAAATACATTGATCCTACTATAATTACTTGATATGATTATAATGATATTTAAATTAATTAACACGTTATTTTCCATTGTTTAGATAAAATTCATTCATCCTAGTTGCAATAATTAACTAATCTTACATATTAAATTGAATTATAATAAAAATTCATGATTATTTATTTAATAAAACGAAGAAACTCCAACTCATTTAAAATATAAAAATTAACTAAATTACTAAATGACATCAATTATTCCAGTTGATCAAGAGACAAATTAACTTAATGGATCTAGTTAACCAAATGAGATTGCTGTAGATGACTATGATGAATTCCGAAGACCTCCAATATTAGAAGTTTGTCTTAAACATTAAGTAAGTATTTTTATATATTCAGTCTGCTACATAATTTGCAATAGCGGATGACAAAGTTAATTTAAATAAAAATAACTTATGTCCTTGTTGTGGATAACCGATTATTCTTCTTTAATTACCATTGACTGCATCTGTTTTAGATTTTAGTTTCAATGGACCTGGGGTTTCACTTTATTTTGATTTTTTGATGTTTAGCTCAGTATTAATCTCTACGTTTATGTAATGAATCGACATATTTATTAGAATAATTTGTGGAATATATGATTTAATTGCAAGTTCTTTGGGAGATACATGTCAAAAATTAAATGCTATGGGAGAATTAGAATGTATTGAAAATTATTATAGTAAATTTGCAAAATCAAATCAAGATAACAAAGATCCAGATATAGCAGGTAGTGTATTAAACTTTATTACTACTTTAATCTTAATAGTGTTATTGTTTTTTTATAGAAAAAGAATAAATTTATTAGCAAATAAAATTGACGAAAAGAGTATATTAGCCTCTGATTATTCAATAATAGTTGAAAACATTCCTAGAGATGCAAAGGAAGAAGAAATTAAACAATTCTTTAGCAAAATTAACAATCATGAATATAGAATATAAAAGATTTGTATGGGATTTTAGATACAAGAGTATTTAAGAACTCTAAAATTAAAGTAAGAGTAGGAAAAGACCTTTACTAAGATTTTGGAATGTGAAAGATTAGGTAAACCTATTCCACCTCGATTACCAAATAAAATTGATTTAACTTAAACTTTAGACAAATTAGCAAATTAATTAGATTAATATGAAGAGAATTTTTAAGCATCCTTTTAATTTAGTGGAGTTGCTATAATATCATATAATACAGAAGATGAAGCAAATGCTATTTGTAAATTTTTTAGAGCAACAAGATTACATCTTATTCTTTCTTAAATTATGAGAGTAATTGGTAAATAAGATATAAGAAGATTTAGAGATAATGTTATCGTAGTATCAAAAGCACCAGAACCTGGTGATATATTATGGGGAAATTTGGGAGTTACTTTGTTAGAACAATATAAACGAAAATTCATAACAAATTTAGCAACAATATTTTTGTTAGGTATTTGTTTTGGAACTTTATTTGGTTTATCATATGGTTAATTTTCAATCAGTGATACTGAAAAAGGATAAGAAATATCATAAGCAGAACTTGTTGCTATTACAATTTTGGGAGTTATTGCTTCAGTTTTAATTTCTATTATTAATAATATTTTGGCAATTATAATTAGAAAGTTTGTTGAATTGGAAGCACCTGCTACAAAAACTGAGTATGATATAAGTGCAGCTAAGAAATTAGGATTTGCTTAGTTTCTTAACACATCAATTATTACTTTAATAGTTAATTTAGTAATTGTAAAAGAAGGAGAAAAATCTTACTATGCTGTAATAAAATAAGGAGGTTTAAATTAAGATGTAATGTTAATTTTTATAACAAATGCAATAATGCCTTGGCTAACAAATTTAATTGATCCATTTTATTTGTATAAATTATTTATGCGATATCAAATTTAATCTTAGGGTTAAGCATGTAATGTTACTTAACAAGAAGCAAACGAGTAAGTATATTGTAACTATTATAGGTTTTTTGCAGGCCCAACAATTGATCTATCAAAAAAATATGCTTAATTGGGTAAAACTTTGTTATTTACATTCTTTTATGCATATTTACTTCCTCTTGGACCTGTTATTTCATTGGGTTCCTTATTTGTAATATATTGGGTTGAAAAAATTTTACTACTTAGAAGAGATTCAAAGCCTGCTCCAACAGGAAGTGAAATGGCAGAAGAGATGATAGACTTTTTCGGAGAATTTACTCTTTTACTATATGCGGTAACAAAAATATTAGATAAATTTATAGATTGGTTGTCTTGTTTGGGAAACAATATTGAATGAAACCATATTCGGTTTAACATGGGCATAATTTGGAATAGCGCTTTTGAATTTCTTAATTCCTATAGATACTATTTTTGATTTATTTTGGAAATAAGAAGACATGTCAACAAAAGCGTTATATGAAAATGAATGTTTGAAGTTTTGGGATGATTATGATAGAAGGAATCCAATCACTGCAGAGAAGGCTATTGAAACGTTTTTGAAAAATACAAATGCTACACCTTAGTAATAAGTGGATGGAAGAGGGAATATTGTATTAAAGAATTAAGAATTTAAGAATTAAGATAAAAAGAGAAGGGTTAAGAATAAACATAAGAAAGAAGATTGAGATATTATTATTATTTTTATAAAAGAATGAATCAATCATCAATAATTTTGGAAGAGAATAAATACCATTCTGCTTAATAAGAAGAAGAAGAACGCATGTTGACTGCAAAAGCATGTGATTTAAAGAAAGCATTAATTTATAGAAAGTTTTAACAAAATGAAAGAGAGGAGGAGTTAGAGGATATAAATTAGTTATTTGATGAAAGATAATTAAATATTTTGAATGATCTTGCAAATGATAATGGTCATTATGAAGAATAAAATTAAATTGCAACAATAAGGTAAGAAGTAAATAAAAAATTGTAAACAGTAATGGAACATGGTTTAAAAAGACATTCAATTTATGTTGCTGCGAAAAAGCCTAAAGAAAAACAATTTAGATGTAATATAGAAGTTTTAAAACCTGAAGATAGATTTAGAATTATGTGGGATTTATTCACTATGTTGATTATTTTTTTTGCAATCTTAATATTACCTTTAGACATAAGTTTTACAATTGAATCAGCTTTTTTTGATAACTTTAATTATGCGTCAATTGCAATATTCAGTTTAGATATCCTTATCAATTTTAATACCTCATATTAACTAAAAGGTTAATATATAATAGATCGAAAACTTATAGCAAAAAATTACTTGATGGCATGGTTTTGGATAGATTTAAGTATAATAATTAATTAATATTAGTTTCAACATTTCCTTTTGATATTATAATAAATGCATCAACTGAAGAAATAGTTTAATCTGATGAATTGGATGAATAATAACCGGGTAATTAAAATCAATAATAATCGGAATAATTGGCTAACACTCTTAAACTTTTAAGAATCTTAAAATTTTTTCGATTTATAAAAGTAGTAAGATTATTAAGAGTTTTAAAATTAAAAAAAATATTTTCCAAATTCGAAGATTATGTTGATTTTTCAAATTCAATGGTATCACTTTATAAAGTTTTAAAATTAACATTCATAATGTTATTTGTAGCACATTGGTTAGCATGCATTTGGCATTTCATAGCTGATTAGGAAAACACTTCTGAAAGTTATAGCTGGTTATAAGCTTAAAATTTATAAGATAGTGAATGGTATGTTAAATATATAGCATCAGTTTATTGGGCAACAGCAACTATGACAACAGTAGGTTATGGAGATATTACTCCAGTAACATCAGTTGAAAAGATATTTGGTATAGTGGTTATGTTATTGGCATGTTGTATTTTTGCTTATATAATGAATAGTATTGGTGGAATATTTGTTTCTATGGATTATAATGAGAAATTAATCAGATAAAAAATGGGCTAAGCAAATTAATTTTTAAAATCAAATGATATTCCTAAAGATTTATAAGCTAGAGTTAGAAAATACTTAGAATATAAATATGAAAAGGAATCCACATAAGTAAATGAAAAAGAAGCTTTGGATGTTTTATCATACTCTTTAAGAGTTGAAGTATTAGCTGCTGTTAATACAGATTTAATTAATAATTCAAAAGTTTTCAAATAAAATAAGTTTGAAAGAGAGTTATTATTATAATTACCTTTTGAATTAGAAGAATAAATATTTGGTCCTGAAGAATGTATATTTTTAGAAGGCGATGATCCCATTGAATAAGAAAATGGATAGAATATTGAAGAAAGATGTCTATATTTTCTCAATTAAGGATAAGTTATGCTTTGTATATAAAAAACATTTACTTGGTTAAAGACTTTAGATAAAGGAGCAACCTTTGGAGAACTAGGATTCTTTAGCAATAAATCCAGAAGCGCATCAGCATATACACTTGATTTTGTTTATGTTTAAAAATTGAAAAAAAAGAAATTCACTGAAATACTAAAGAAATATTAGACTTAAAATCAATTTTTTCAAATGAATAAACACATTATTGAATTAAATGAAGATTTTTCTCCACTTGGATTACCTTGTTTTGGATGTTAATAAATTAATCATTTTTCTTCCACTTGTCCAAAATTACATTTTGTTACTAAATATGATAGAAAATAAGAGTTAATTGTTGAATTATAACAAAAATAAAATAAATTCACTAAAGAATTTAAAAGACATGAAAAAATTAGATATAATTCTAGAGGTTGCTTTGCACTCACAAATGAAGTTGCTAATGAAATCAAATAAGTTTATTCTGCTTAAGAGGAAGGTGATGATGATAGATTGATTAAACTTTAATAGTATTTAAATTTATTAATTTAAGGCGAAACGAAGAAGAACCAACTTAAGAAGGCTTTGAAGTAATCGAGAATCAAAAAGAAGTTAAAAGCCAACATTAAGATGAATTCGAAAGAATGTATATTATGACTGCATTCTTTACTCAATTCAATATAGATGAAATCATGAAAAATTATAATGAAAGAGTTGACAATATTCTCAATTTACAATAATAAGCTTAAGAAAGAAGTATTAGAACTCAATATCACTCAATCAAATCTAATACAAAGAAATCAAGAATTAGATCTATGTCTGCTGAACGCGCTGTATATTTTGAAAAACTTATTGAAAAATATGGAGGGCCTTCTTAATTCTTAGAAAAACTCAATCAAGATAATTGAAAATAATATTATTTATTTATGTAAAATCTCAAACAATTGGTTTATATGAGACAAATGCCATCGAATTTGATAGCATTTTCATCCAAAGAAGGGAAAAGACTTTTCAAAGAGGCTTTAGATTAAAATACTATGGAATGTTATTTTCCACTAGCTGAACAATTTATAACTTAATTGCATCCAACTACATGTGGATCAACAACACTTGTAATGGTATTAAATGCACTTAAAATTGATCCAGGAGTTTAATGGAAAGGGTATTTTAAAAGAAATATTAATAGAATTTGGAAATGGTACACAGAAGAAAATTTGCATGGTTTAAAAAAAGAGCACTTAGAAAATGGAATAGATTTAGATGCATTTTCACATATTGCAAAGCATAATAAAGTTGCGATTCAAACATTTTATCATCCAAATCTATACTAACAATAATATGAATAAAAAAAGTAAGAGTGTATTGTTTAAGTTAAGTTATTATGATTGTTAAGAACAATGTACACGAATTCCAAATTAATATAAAATAGCATCTTCTTTAACATTTTATACATGTTTAGAAGCAACATCAAGACTAGACAGACTTTTTATGGTAGTAAATAATAGTAGGAAAGTTATGAGTTAAACTGGTGAAGGACATTTTTCACCTATAGGTGGTATACATTTAAGAGAAAAAAAAGTTATGCTTTTCGATGTTGCAAGGTACGTGAAATGCAAATATAAGATTCAAGTATCCTCCATAATGGTGTGACATTGATTTACTTTACAATTCAATAGCTACAATAGACATGGATAACAACATGACTAGAGGATTTGCATTGATAAGTAAACCATTAGATTATGATATTTAAATTTAATACTCAAGATTAATTCTTTAAGAGTGGTTTAAAAATAAGACAGAAACAAGCGAACTGCCAAATTAATTATCTGTGATATTTGTTTACTACTTATTCATAGTATTGTAAAGAATTGAAACATAAATTACAAATATACACACTATTCCATTTTAATTAGCTTTGAGAGAAGAATCTAGATACAATATGGATTAAGCATTATTATAACTTAAAAGCAATAAGTAATTGCACAGTTTAATTAATGATTTTACTTTCCAATACCCTGATCTTATAACAACAATTAGTTGTCTATTATACAATATTTTATGTGGTTATCAAATAAGTCATAGAGAATTAATTGAGGAATTCGAACTTATGAGAATGATACTAGGAATTTGAAAAAATAATATTATATGAATAAAATTGAATATGTATATATGATATATTGATTTAAAAGATTATCATCTCTAAGGAGTAATACTTTACCCATCATTTCCAATAGTATTATGGAAGCTTTTTTTGGTTATTTTTATACTTTGCAATGTTTTAGCGAAAGGTTTTTTAATAGTTTCAGAAATTTTCAATTTTTTCATTTTATCCCCTAATTTTTTTAATTTCCAGCCTTTCTTTATAGTTAAAAAGAAAAACGAGTAATTTGAGAAATCAGGATAAAGTCTCCTCTTACCGAAGAATTTTTAGAGCTTAGCATACCTAATAAAATCTTAATGATTAATCTTACCTTTTTATTAGGATATCAAAATTATTGAAAGGGAAATAATATACATAGTTTTGCATTTTATCAAATTCATTATAAATAGAATTTTTTGTATTGTAATGTTGATTATCCATGATTGAATTATGATTACCATCTATTGTCATTTCTCTTGCTTAATTTCGTGTTAAAGTTCTGGTCCCATTGGATTTTCTTTTATAGGTAGGTCTTTTTTAATTATTTCTGAGTTCTAACTCTGATTAATTTGGTGAACATATTTTTTCTGGAGTTAAAGTCCTTTTGATGGTTTAAGATTATCTTCCTTTTTAGGTATACGTATGAGATCTTAGGGACGATTAGCGAGGGATTATTTCTTCTGATGAATCTTTTATTGTAAATGTGATTTTTTATTAGTGAGTTCTTGCAACGTCTTAATTTTATTTAGCAGGAATTGCCAATTTCATTAATATTTAATCCTTCTCTTCTTCTGATTCTTCCTCTGAGATATCTGAAAATTAATTATCTTTTATAAAATCAACTTTAATACCTTCTCCCATTCCTCCTCCGAAACCTGCTGTTTAGAGAGTCGCTCTAGGATTAATAGGTTTTCTTGAATAGTTTTTAGAGTCGTCTTCATCATTTTCTGTAATCATAATTTATTGATTAAGTTTCTGACTGATTTTACTAAAAGATCTTGAATTACTTCTTTAATTCAAAGATGATGGAACTTCAATTTCAACTAATTAAAATTAATTTCATATTACTTTCATCCTCATAAACTTCAACCATTAAATTAGAATGTTGTTCATAGTCGTCTAAATCTGTTACTCTACTTGCCAAATACTATAATTCTTACTGAATCTATTTTGCTTTAGTCGCCAAATTTTTTTATATCAACAGAGGATTAGTTTTTTTTATCCTTTCTGATCTTTCTATTTATTTATTCCTTGCTTAATCACATGGATATAACGCTTTTTTTAGTATACTTTCCCTATCAGGACAATAGTGTAAATAATGACATTAATCAATTAAATGTAAATTACTAGAGCAACTAAAACAAGTTACTTATAGAGCACTATAATCTTAATGTAAAAGTGTATGATTTAATTAACAGTATTTCTCATAATCATTAGGATAGCTAAGTAAAATCTTTATAAAATTTTCTCTTTTTATTTTAAACACCTTTGTAAATGCTCTAGAAATAGCAGTTGCTTTTCTTGATTTACCTGTAAAAAATGAGAACTCTCCGAAATAATCGCCTTAATAGAGTAATTTCAAACTATTTCTCTAAATTCTCTCATTTATATTATTAAAACCCTCAAAAATTAATTCAACCTCTCCTTTCGTAATGATATATAAAGAAGAATCATCAAATTAATTTAAGGTAATTATTCTCTCTTCAGGGGAAAAGCTTTATTCTTCCATTTATCCTAATAAAGATTTCATCATTTTTTCGGAGAAAGTTTTGACCATAACTTTACAACTACTTAGAATATTTCCCCTTAATTAATATTATAATTCCTCTTGCAAATTGCTACTTAATTTACCAATAAGTGAAGAAACTTCTTCGTCATTCATATTTTATTCTTCTTACCAAATATACTCTAAATAACTTCTAATTTTTGTTTATAATTCAAACTGGATCCTATTCTTTTACATAAATGTATTAATTAGTGTTACACTTCTACTATATTCCATAGCTCCTCTATACATGTTTGAAACAAATATTCCTATACTGTTGACTGAATAAGCGAATACTATCGATGCTATTAACATAGTTAAATTATTCATCAACAATTCTATATTATTTGTAGCTGTTAGATCACCATAACCTACTGTTGTCATTGTCATAGTAGCCCAATAAAATGCTTTATTATATTTAGATGCATTCCCCTTATCTCTAAGTTCATATGCATCCAACCAAGAATATCCATCATTGTAAAATGCCAAACCATGCCAAACACAGGCACAAATATGAGCTATAAAGACTATCATCATTGTCAATTTTAGTAAACCAACTAAATCATTCAAAGATCCATAGAGATTAAAAAATCTTTTATAAATTATAATTATTACTCTTAAATTTAAGCTAAAATTTTATTTATTTTTGTCAATCTAAGTATATAAAATATAGCACAAAGAACAATTTATATAATCAACATTTGATTGGATTCATCATCATTTCTTAGAATAAAAAATTAAAGAGTCACAGTGCTTAAAGAAACCTTAAATCCTTATATATTAACATGTAGATACCAAATCAACAAAAGCATATTATCTAAAATAATGTATCAAAATTCTTTTTCTATTTTTAATTATTACCCCCTTTTAAATAAATGCTAAATTTAATCCGACAAAAACATCTAAACTTCAAATAGTTAAAAAAACAATTTCAAAAGACGACTGATGTAGACTAATTCCTAAAAATTCACCCATAGATTCTAACCTAAATGAGATTTTGTAGGGTAGCCAAAAAAATATTAACAAATATGTTAAAATTTAAAATAGTCCCCAAATAAATATTAATTAGCTATATGGAGTAAATACTTCAATTTGAGAAAAAAATCTCTTGAAAGCTTACCATCTTGTTAACTTTTTCTTATCATTATGCAAGTATGCTTCATTTTCTAATTACAAGTCATCCAAAGCTTGTATTTAATAAGTAGTAAGTTGATGCAGCTTCCTTAAATAAGATCTGTTCCAAAGATTGTTGATAAAATTATTTTAACACCTTTTTGCAATAATCAACTTAAGAAATTAAGGTTTTCCTCCTTACTCATCTTCATCTTCTATAGCATAAGCAGACTACTATTCAGATTTTCTTATTTATTTCATGGATTTAGTCATATATATAGGCAACTAAAGAATTCAATTTTAACTAATATCTACTTAATTTTATTATTCAGGAGATAATGAATTGCAATTTTCTGAAATATTTCTGTTGGATTCCCCATCTCCAATAACGATCCTACTTGAAATCATAAATGGATTTGGCCCTTGAAAGAATTCTTCTTATAAACTTAAGGAATTCTGATCAATTTCGTTAGACAAACTCATTAAAATTAAATATTATTGTTCTAAGAAATTCATTACATCTAGAAATTAATTGTAATTCAATACTTTAAGATTTAATATAGATTTTGAATTTAAAATAATCTATGAAAAAATCAATATTATAATAAATAATTTTTAATTCAAATAAATTTTCTTTAATCATATAAATGACAAATTCATTTAAATCTTAAAATCTTAAATTTCTATAAGATTTAAGTAATTTTATCTACAGGTAACATCATTATTAAAATTTTCTTTCTTAAAATTACTCTTAAATTGATTCATTTCTAAAATTAAATCTAAAATAGCAAAACCTTAATTAATGTTATATAAGATTATAAATTATATTAGAATAATATTATAAAAATCATAAATAATATGAGTGAGGAAAATTTACTCTATGCAGCTGATTATTTTGCTTTTTTAGGAAAAAAAATATCAGATCATGAAATTTAATCAATGCTACCTTTTTTTGATTGCGAAGAACCTGGTCATTAAGGGAATGCTTTGGATCAAGTATGTTTAGATTCAGAATGCAAATACAAAGGACTTTGTTGTGTGAGGTGCCAATATCAAAAACATAGATTTCATCCAAATTCAGTATATCCTTTGCATACATTCGTTTCATAATTGATTAATTAGCTTTCTAGTAGAAAGATTATATTAGAAGAATAGAAAAAGAAATGTAATTTGTATAGAGATGTAGTCATATCTATATTAAGAGATTATTTAAATAGCATCATTGAACACATGTCAATAATAGTCGCTTCATTACATAAATATTTTACAAGTTTTGAAAATGCATTTGAAACTACAATAATAAAAAGTCATATAATTGCTCATTCATTAATATATAAGAAGCACATCCCTAAAGATAAATTTGAAAAATTTGTAAGAGAAGGAATAAAAGGAGTTTCTTTTTAAAATTAAGAGCCAAAGAAAACAGTTTCAAATGATTATTATATTTTAAATCAAAGTAAGCCAACTAGATTAGAAGAAAAACTTAAACAAGAATATGGAAACATAATAATAAATGAACAAGAAAAGGCTTTTGAAATGACTTAGGACTACATTGATATAATGTAAAACGTTGCTTAAAAACTGTAAACAGTTTTAAAGAAATCTTAAGATTATTTAGCTGTAGAAGTGGATTTGAATAAACTATCTCCAAGAATTCCAAAATTTGAGTTAGCCTAATTATAAGAATTTGATTAAAAGTTCAAAAAATAATTTTAAATTGATGGAGCTTTCAGTATTTTTAAGGGAATTCCTCCTCCTGCTCCGCAAAAAAAAGAATAAGAATAATTGGTTAAGTTAAATACTTCAGCTATTCCTACCTTAAATGATTACTTACATAAAGAGTCTCAAAATACAATAATAGATCCATCTAGATAGAAATGTATATTAGGAATGTTATTTGAGACTTTAAGCAATTGTTCAATTTTAAAATTAGGTAGCGTAAAATCTACATAATCAGAAGTTAGTTGTTTTGTTCCATTAAACTCAGAATTAATTGCAATAGCGTATTATTATAATAAAATATAGAGCTCGATTTAATCCTTATATTGAAATATATAGGATTTCAGATAAAAAAATAATTTAAAAGGTTGACACAAAAAGCCAATAAGGAGTGAAATGTTTATTAGCTATGAGTAAACCACTTTTATATACAAATACTTCTGCTGAAAGTGAAATAACATTGATAGTAGGTTAATACTATGACACTGGATAGTTATTATCATATTAATTACAGATTTTTAGAAATGAAGGTCGATACACTATTAATTCATAACCGGCTGGTTAATTTCATAAACCTGATGCATCTTCTGCAGCTACATGCTTTGCAGAATTATATTCAGGTGAATTTTTCGTAGCAGGATATTCTACTGGTAGTGTGTCGATATATCATATATAGAATCCATAAGCTCTGCATGGTATTTAGAATAAATTTAATAGTTCTGAATTTCTTATATGAAAAACCAGTTTAAGGAATAAGTGTTGTGGAAGCAGGAAAATTATTTATGACATTTTCATAAGATAAAAGCAGATTACATATGATTAATAGTATAAATTCAGAGAGAGTTGTGCATAATGTATCCCAAGTTAAGATGTTAGCTAATAACACATTTCAAATTATAAGTACTGATGCATTAAATGATGATAAGAGCACATTAAAATTAATTCATTTTGTTTGTGGAGAATAGTATTAAATTGAACCATATATAGAAAAGAATATCATGGTGGAGATTAAAAAGAATAAGGTTTAAGATTCTTAAGAATGATGAAAGATGATTCTAAATTATCTTTAGTTGAGGAAGGTAGTATATCAAATTTTAGAGACTTGGGAGTTTAAAATTCAGTTAAAGATTTGATAATTTTGGAACCTAGAAAAAAAATGAGTAAAATTTGGGTGTTAGCTGTGGGTGAAAACAATAAATTATAATTGTGGGAAGTA
This sequence comes from Paramecium sexaurelia, assembly GCA_000733375.1. NCBI lineage: Eukaryota > Ciliophora > Oligohymenophorea > Peniculida > Parameciidae > Paramecium > Paramecium sexaurelia. The sequence continues at coordinate 457,167 of JPFM01000029.1, forward strand.
AGAAGGGCAATGAGTTAAGTAAAAAATTAACATTATCATAAAGAACATTAAATTATGGGAAAAAGATTTAGAAGATTTTTTAAAACCTATTAATCATAGTATTATAAAAGGCAAAATGATAGCTGAAAGTTAAGAGTATACAACATTGAAATATTTTGATGTTGGACCTAAGGCAAATATTTTAAGGGTTACAGAGAATCCATAAAATGGAAGGTTTAATATTTTATTAGGAATTGTAAATCATGAAAGCAAAACAGATGTGGATATTTTTGATGTTGAACTTATGAGTTATTGATTATATTTTTATATTTAATTTATTTTCATCCCATGTTATATAGATTCAAACATTTGGAATAGTAATCAGTCAATGCATAATAAATAATTATTTTCTTAATGCATTTCTATATTATTAATTAGTTTATATCATTAAAAATTGTAGCTAAAAAGTATAAATTATCGCAGTTTTTTTAATGTCTAAAATTTATTTAAATATTTAAAATAAGTAGTTAATTGAAATGTAAAAATAATCCATCATTCAAATAAAATTGTTATCAAATGATCAAAATGTTTTGTACCACGAAATACAACAAGTGTATTAACAAGAAGGCTATTCTATTATAATAATTAAAAGACAATAATAATAAGAAGAAATTATGCTAAATTTAACCTCTATAATTCAAAAATATGATTCCATTAGTTTTTTATTCTTATTTGTAAAAGACATTTTATTTATGTAAATATTATGATTAAAATCTTTATCATCATACTTTGAATAATTGTATTGCCATTCTTAGAATATTAAATGTATACTTAAAATTTTTATTTAATTTTTAATCAACAAATTTTTTCTTCATTTTGATTAGAAAAGCTCATTCACTTCCTCACTAAAAATTCTGATAAAATTTTATGAATTTTATTAGAACAAAATGTTCTATTTATATGCCTTAATAAATTTGCTATCATTTGATTAATATCAATTTGTATTTGATTAATCATTTTAAGTATATTTCACTGATCAAGTTGTCAAGTGTTAATTTTCTTTATTCTATATTGAGGTTAATTGCTTTCACTAAAAAAAAGCATCGTAGCGTTAAAAATTTATGTTTTTAAGAGTCATTCAAAATAAATATTATTTTAAAATTTTAAATGAATCAGGAGTTCTATATTAAAATTAATGAATAAAAATTTCAAAAACTTAGAATTTAATATAATTCAAGTATCTAATTAAGTAAAGTCTTAAACTAATTTTGATCAGATTAATTTGAAAGTTTTTACCTATTCTATTCTCTATCTCAATTTATTCATTTTTAGTAAATAAATTGTTGAATTTCAATTTATTTTACAATTCTTTTACCTAATATAAAATATAAAAGAATTTTTGAAGTTTTAACGAATTATAACAAATCTATAATAGAAATTATAAAATTTTCTCCAAAAAATAAAAAAATCTTAATTTGATTTGATAGAAAGGAATAAAATGATATATCAACTAATCCGTTTAGATAGGATTCCATAAGCACTTTTTAGTATTGATGATACTATTAATTTTAATATTTTAAAAAGGTTAATATTTGAAAACATGGCTTATATGCTCATTTAGCATATCTTCAGTATCAAGAAGAGTGTTAGAAGCTTATTAGCCTAGCTATTAAGAATTATACAAGTTATTAACCAATCATTAAGTTCTAATTTTGAAAGATAAAAGAGCTGAGTCAAGAAAGATAGAAAAAAGGAGATGAGTACAAGAAATGAGTTAAATTTAAAATAAGAAAGAAACATAGAATTTCGTACTAAAATGCAGCGAAATATTGAAGTACTCCTCCAGCCTTAGCAGGCACTAGAAGAAGGGAGAAAGTCAAAAGTAGTATTAATTTTCAGAGCCAGATAAAATTCTAGGAGGGCCAGATGTATTTATTCTTCTTATTTTGTAATTTTGAACTTTTTAATTGTTTTGTAGCTTTTTGTATTATTTATTTTAACGAGCAGAAAAAAAGCTTTTAATTTTCTATATTGATGGATTTAGTATTTTATACAATAATAATTTATGCACCATTTCATTCCCACAAATTTAAACCTTTGGAAATTATAATTTTGACAGCCTTTATTGATTAGTTAAGGTTGTAAGAATTTTTAATGAATTCACTTTGTTCTTTCTGGAATCAGCAAAATTAAGATAAAATCAATTTAAGCAGGTAATTTTTGTTTCATTAAATGTATATAAATTAAAATTTTGCTCAAGAAAATTTTATCTCTGAAAATTAATTAATAAAACGCTTTTTAAGAGGAATTACAATTTAAATTAGTTAAAATAAAATCTTATATAAATGTTATTGATTAAGAAAACACAGAGTTATTTTGTAAAATTAAACCTTTTAATTTAAGAAATATTTTCAATATAATATTTTCATATTCTTTTTAAATTAAGAAAAAATTTTTAATTGAACATATTTAATCACTTATCAAATGACCATAGTTTTAAGTGAGTCATCAATTAGATTCTTTGCTAAAACCATTTAAGATAAATAGATCTAATCGTCAATATTTTAATTAAACAAAACCAGAAGATTTGTATATTCTATCATCATTTAAAGGTTGACTATATAATATACACTTAATTAATACGCCATTTTCATTTGAGTCTTCAGTAACTGGTGATTGAATTTACTGGAATTTTTTATATATTAGGGTACAAAATATTTCATAAAATTATTATTTAAAATATTTCACCAAAATGTAAAATATATAAATATTATATAGTGATATAGTTTATATTATTCTTAGAACCACTTTGTTCATCTAATATTGATATATGCACTTATGAGTATGACGATTTGCTATCAAGTGAACATTGAAATAAATATAAGTACTACTCAAAATAAATTGATTTTATTTATAAAATTCGATACAATTTTATTATTTATATTAATGTCACTACAAAATAATCACCATAATGAATTTGCTTCAAAGAAGTTTGGTTCATATTTGCTAGGCTTTTGGAAATTTCTTATGAAGTATTTACGCATTTCTTCCCAGCAAAATAGACACATGGAGTATGGAAGACCAGGCATACTATTATTATAAAAGGAATTAAATACCCTAAATTAAGTATATCTACAGGTCTAGCACCAAACCAAGTATTGACTCCTGGAACATAAACAATAATAATGAAAATGATAGTTTCAAGTAGAACGCCATAAAACATAACAGTGTTAATAGGTGAATAAATCAATGACATCTTACGTTCTAATGATTTTAAATGATTAATTTACATTTGCAAGAGAATACATTAGACCATTAGACCAATACTACAGCAACAAAATAAGAGGTTTAAGCATATTTAAGAGCAGCAGTCTTAAAGCAAGCATTTGTATTGATTGGATATCCTGATCCTTCAAGAAGTGAATCTGATCTATCAAAATATCTGCATAATTGATCTGAATATTAGTTCTACCATTATTCAAATACAGGGAACCATCTTGAGGAGCTTTTATCATAAGTTACAAAGATGTATCTTAAATCATAATAAATAAGTTCTGGATTGATCCAATTCAAAGGAATATTTTAGAATCCAACTGTGTTTTCTACTTCATATTCTCCTTTACTATTTGTTGGTGGAGTCAAAGTAGGTGCCATTTACCAATTAGGACTATATGGTTGTGTGGTTAAGAATGGACTAAAGAATGATAGATATTAAATACTTATTCATATTAGGCATATCCCAAACCCAACTTGTAGGAGGTGGAGCATATGGTTAACCATTTGCAAGTGGAATTTTATTCCAAGGAATCTACTAGAAGGGTGTGCCCATGAAACTAAGAAGTAGTCTTGGTGGAAATCCATATTCATTCATTGTACTGAAATAACTGAAGAATCCAGCAGATGTAGCAATAACTCCTTGTAGTAGATAAGCATGAGTAATCAATCTTAAAGATACTAAATGATCATCCTTCTTTCTTGGCTTACGAGTCATGATATCTATTTCAGCTTCTTCATAAGCAAATGAAATGGCCGGTAATATATCAGTACCAATGCAAATAGTAAGAATAAAAGCATTACTTAATGGAAGAGGTAATCCAATAGCGATTTCTCCAATATATGGGAAAACTTCAGTAATGTTTGATGTAAGTAAGTAAACAATGGTCTTTTTAAGATTATCAAAAATCTTTCTGCCTTCTTCTACTCCATCAACAATTGAAGCAAAATCATCGTTTAAAAGAATCATATCTGCAGCGTCTTTTGTAACATCAGATCCACTGATACCCATAGAAATACCAATGTCTCCTTATTTGATTGCTGGTGAATCATTAACACCATCACCTGTTACACCAACTACATGACCCAAATATTAACAAGCTCTCACAATCATTAATTTTTAAGCTGGAGATGTACGAGCAAATACTACTTAGGGTTTACTGCACCAACTTCTAAGTTTTCTATCCTTTTATTCTTCAGGTAAATTATCTCCTAAGGCTGCTTCTTCTTCAAGTGCTTACACAATTAAATCACCATGAATAACAATAGCTGGAGCGATTCTAAAAGCTTCTTCATAAGACATTGATGGATTCTCATCCAAAAGATCATCAACTGTTTTTCCAGTAATGATACCAATCTATTTAGCAATGGCACCTGCTGTGGGTGGTTAATCTCCAGTAACCATAATAACCTTAATACCAGCAGATTAACATTTTTTGATGGCTTAAGGAACTGTTACTTTAGGAGGATCCATTAATGATAACAAACCTAAGAATGTGAATCCATCCAATCTAAATTTAAGTGTATCGACTGAATTAAGATTAAATTAGTATCCTTTATGGTATTCAGCTCTTGGTAAATGTAATTTAGCAAATCCTAATACTCTTTCACCACCTTTACCAAATGTTAAATTGACCTATTTGAATTTTTAGGTAATTTATTCATCAATAGGTTAATTTCTACCTTCAACTAAGAGATAACTACAAAATGTCCATAATTTTTCAGGAGCTCCTTTAATGTATACACAATAATAAGAATCATGAGTTTCCCAATTGACAATACAAAGTGAAAATTTATTGGTTGAATTAAATGGCATTTTTGCTAAGGATTTGTCAGGTAATTCTGCAAATTATCTTCTTTGTCTTGTTAATTCAATATCTTCAATAGGTTAGAAGAATTTAATCAAAGCAGTTTCTGAAGCATCTCCAATAGTAGGAGTATCTAACCAATTAATATTTTGTTTTTCTTTAGCTTAAATGTTAAATTTAGCTTCACTTGTAATAATTGCACAATCATGTAAATCTCTAAATGTTGGATCACTAGTTTCATATTCATATTCTGCATTTTTTCCTGCAATTAATTTATTTAAAGCTCTCCTCTTCAATCCATCATACCATACATTTTCAACACTCATTTTATTTTAAGTCAAAGTTCCAGTTTTATCTGAACAAATGCAACTAGTTGATCCGAGAGTTTCAACAGCTTCTAAATTCTTAACCAAGACTTATTTATCTGCTAATCTCTTTGCTGTAATGGCCAAAGAAACTGTGATACAACCTAATAATCCTTCTGGAACATTTGCAACAATAATACCAATAGCTTAACCAACAGCAGTATCGACTGAAGCCTTTTCAACAACCAATGAAAGTATCAAAAATAATACACCTAAACCAACAGCTATACAAGAAATCAAAATAACAAATCTCTTTAACTCAATGTTAAGTGGTGTTTCTGGTGTATCTCCACCAGTAGCCAAATCAGCAATCTAACCCATAACTGTTTTATCACCTATTTAAATAACCATTCCTAATCCTGATCCTTCTTTACATAATGTTCCGAAAAATGCCAAGTTCTTTGTTTCTAAAGGATTCTCACTTGTACATTCTGTAACTCTTAATAATGGGTCACATTCTCCTGTAAGAGCAGAATTGTCTACTTTCATTTCTCTAGATTATATGATTCTAATATCAGCTGGTATCTTATCTCCCATTTTGACTTCAACTATATCACCTGGTACTATCTTTTCTGCTGGTACTTACTTTCTTGAACCTCCTCTTATTACTATACAATTTTGTGGTAAAAAGTTCTTAAATCCTTCCATCAATGCATCTGCTTTTGCAGATTGATTATATGTGATTGATCCTGTCATTAAAATAATTAAGATCAAAATAATTGCTATAAAATTATGCTTAATTTATTACCCAGCCATAAGTTTGACTTTGCTCCTAATGCATCAGGATTAACACCATATAATATAAAACATAAGATTGCAGCAATCCATAGCAATATTGAAAATGGCTAAACCATTTCCTTCAATAATTTAATCCACCATGGAGTCTTCGCTTTTTCTGATAATTTATTGTCACCAAATTATTAATTCTTTTATATAGCTTGTTCATCTGATAAACCTTCATCTTTACTTGTTCCCAATCTATAAAAATTTTATATCCTTCAATTACCTGTTTGCTAAAATTAATACATCTATTTTATGTTCATCCATATTTCTGTACTCTTCTCCTTTGTTTTATGCTTTTTTTAAAATATCTTACTTCGTGTGTGTTGGTGCATCTACTGGCACAACAACATCATTCACCACCATTTTTTATTCCTTAAATACTAGTATATAGATTACTTTCATTTAGTGAAGCATCTAACTTTGACGGGAAACTAAAGCTTAAGCTTTCATAGAGCTCTTTCTTGCTTATTCAGATTGCTACATTCCTAAATCAACACTTTGTCTCAAGATTTAGAAACCAGCTACAATCTGAGGATTTGTAGCTTACGTGAAGTTCTACTAACCATCATTCAATGGTCGATATTAAGCCATTCACAATAAATTAAGAAAAATATTATCTAATGAAATTCATTCCATCACACTTTAAAATATAGAATCTCAATTATGAACTTAAGATTGCATCACTTATTAAATCCATATATGTAAAATTATTCATCTTTTAAAAATCATTAAACTTTACATAGCAAAAATTAACCATTTTCCCCTAAAATTGCAATTCTCAACACTATCATATCTCTTAAATATATCGAATATAAGTTTGATAATTAAAAGCACTCAATCCATAACTTGTCATTCTATTACAAAAAAACTAATTCAAGTTAGAGAATGTAAATTAGAAACCATTCATAGAACTTTATTTCCCTTCATTTTAAGATATAACATTTTTTATTTTCATTATCAGATAACACACAGTAATTAATGTTAGTTTCATAAAAATAATTATATTGAAATATAAGAAAATCAAAACTGAATACTTAATACTTAATGCACAAGATGATTGAATTAATCATCTAGATTTAAATATCTTTTCTATTTCAAAGTTATGTAAATTTGAGTATATTTTGATGGAATTAAATGATAAATTAAAAAACTTATATTTTAAAGTTAAATTATAATCATTTCAACAGCATTTTGATGCTTTTTATTCTTTTTATTTTTCAATCATTTCTTCAGTCATTTACGATCCTATTCTAATACCAATAGACTTTTTAATTTAAAAAATATAATACCTCATTTGTAGCATCAATATCTCTTTATTCTATTTTTTTGAGAACAGCTTCAGCAGCCTCTTAGAATATCTAGAATATATATACTATATGATATACTTTTTCAACTTAAAATCCTGTTTTTGCAGACGTCTCGACAAATATCAAATCATGCTTCTTTGCAAATGTTTATCCCTCCTCAGTTGAAATAACTCTCCTAATCGATTTTCTATATAATTTTACTTATCGGATAAATCTGTCTTATTAGCAACTAATACAAGTGTAATTTTATCATTTGCATAGCTTTTAGTCTCCTCCATCCATCTGCTAATGTTCTCAAAACTGTCTCTACTCGTCACATCATACACAATTAATGCACAGATTGATCCTCTATAATAAGATCTAGTAATTGATTTAAAACTTTCTTATCCAGCCTAAATTAATTAAATGATTTTATACAGTATCCCAAATTTGTAGTTTTATGTTCTTTTATCTAATGCTTAATGTTTTGCTTCCAAATTCAACTCCTATTGTTGTATCATGATCCAATTTAAACTTCCTATCTAAAAATTGTAAAAGTAAGCATGATTTTCCAACACCTGATGTCTTTATTAAATATAATTACTTGAATCTCCGATAATAATAAATTTAAACAGGTATGCATAAGAACTCATCAGAATAATTTTTTTTTTTATATAAAATATTAAAATATTATTAATAGTTAATCTTCAAATTTAAATGAAAAAAATTTGTGGAAAATTAAGAAGTTATATAGATTTAATACAGTATCTCACTAATTTTATCTAACATCAGGAAATTGAAATTACTTTTTAATTTCTTTCAGGAAAATTGCAATAAGTTTATAATCTTTAAGATCATTAATATTACTATTTATTTATCTATGTCTTCATTGCATTTAAGTTCGAATATTTTGAAACTTGATAATGCCATAAAGTTCAGCTTTAGCTAATAACATCAAAACTTAAAAATTTTGTGATTAATACATAAACAAGAAAAAAATCATTTCATTTGATTTATATTAATTTTGATAGATAAATAAATTTCCTATATTTATAAATAGCATATATAATCTTTTTTCTGTCAATAATTAATTATAATCATTTTAAAACCTTAGACTTTTAAATCAAATTGTTATCTAATTAATATTACATAAATTTTTCTATTAATAACTTCTTCTCTTTTTCATGATTTTCTAATTCTAATAACTTAGACTTTAAAATAGAATTCAATCGTTCCACTTCTAAAATAAGAGTTGTGTTTTTTTGTTCTAAATCTTTATAATATTATGCATTTTAAGGACAATTACATTTCTGTTAACTCATTTCCTTTATAATTTTTTCTTTCTATCTATAATAAATATAAAACCAATATTATACTCCAATTATGATTGTAATTTTTGAATTATAACCTTGCTATCAGATATTTGATTCGTTTTAATCATTAAGTTAATCTGATTATCCTACTTCTACAATTAATCTAAGTAATAGGTTTCTATTGCTTGTTTTTCTTTATTCCATTAAATTTTCTCATCTTTTAAGGTTTAATTCTATTAACTTAGAATTGCTAATTAATTTTATAATTAATTAATCTATTAGTTTAACTAGTTCTATAAATTTAGTGTGTAATCATAATCCTAAACCATTTTTAAATATTTCGATTACATTTCTTCGATCTTACTAATTAAATTATAATAAATTATCTACATTTAATCTAATTATTTCAATTTCTCCTAATAATTGTTAATTTATTCTTATAATTGTTCGATTTCTTTCAATTTTTAAATTTTGAATTCGTTATATTCAGCCATAACAGCCTTTAATGAATGTTTATTATCTTCAGAAACATTTTTTTATCCTATGTTTATCTATAATTTATGTAATTCTGAATATAGTAATCTAATCAATATAAACTAGCATACTTATTGTCCAGTTCTTTGTTTAATAATAATTACTTCATTTGAAGTCTTTCTTATTAATAAGTGTTATGCATAGTTGATATTTTATCCTAAAGAATTTGTACTTATGCTTAAAGTGAATTTATATTTTCTTTTTTATCCTCAATTTCTTCCTTTGAGATTTCTTGTTAACTAAACTATTTCTAAGTATTGACGTAAACTTATTCTAATTCAAATTAATAGTTATTTAATTCATTTTGTAAATATTCAGTTTAATTATTTAATTCTGATATTTTTTTTTCAAGAGTCACTACTTTCTCTAATGCTAGATTAAATCTAAACCTTGATATAATGTTAATTAAGTTTATAAGTATCGATTGGTCATTTTCAATTCTTCATTTTGATTTGAATTTTTTGAGTTCAATCCTGATATTTTACTATAATCTATGTTTGAATTGACAATTGGATTTAAGGGGTATTACATTTAATTGAATTAAATAGAAACGCGTTCTGAACTAGGTCTCTTAGAATTCATAAATATTATTTTTCTGTTAATTATTGTTTTAATTTTTATAATAATACAATTAAGAAAAGTAAAATTCATTCGAAACATTAAAATAAAATCAAATTTGTTAAGCAATAAAAATAAGCAATCAAGAATAAGTAGTAGTATTACGTCATTTATTTTACAATAAATATAGAAATTATCTATTATTCTCAGATATTTTAGTGATGTTTTTCTTATTAACAACTTTCATAATTTAAATTATAATGTTCAAAATAAAAAGACTCCAATATTCATTTGAAAAGAAGATACTTAATTTATTTATAAATTGGAAAAGAACCACTTAGAATTTCAAATCATGGAAATCCAATATACATTTGACGTATGAACGTAATTTTTGAATATATTAGTGAATACAGATATCAAATAGAACAAGAAGAAACTAGAAAACTGTTAAATTAACAGGAATTATAAATTTATTAATCAATATACAAATTCAAAATGAATCATCTTAATAGTAGTGATTCATTTTAATAGTTAAGAAACTTTTAGACTTTATAACTAGAAATCAAAGTTTTAGCAACCTGTATTTATGTAATTTATATATTAGTGGATTTAAAAGGGCAGTTAAGAGATAAAATTAATTTTAATAATAGAAAATCTGAACTTCTAATGGAATTATATTCAGCTTTGGAAGAAGTTCAAGCTGAATCTAATATGACTATCATAGAATATAAGATCCAATAATTAGAAGTAACTTAATTTTAACAAAAGATATTAGGATTAGTTAAAGGGTAATTAAGCAATTAATACATTGATTTTATTTGTAAATTGTATCTTCATAAAGATTTTTGGTTTGCTTTAAACGAAATTTTTAATGAAATGTTGAAATAAAGAATGTTCAATAGTAACTTTGCAAAAATTGCAAAATGTTTATATATAATCAAACCAGATTGCTAGTTATATGAAATAATAATAGATTTAAATATACAGAGTGAAGATTAATAAATTGAAAAGATAGTAAAATATAATTATTATTTTATAGTTTCATTTAAAGGCTATAGAAGTAGCAATTAAGGAAGGATATTAACATTCACTCAAGTTTCATTTAGAATAGTGCTTATATCATAGTTGGAATTAGGATTAAAAAGTTTTGTTAATCAGAAGTTGCTTAAAATTATCAAAGAGATTCGAAGAGAGAGAGCAATTATATGAAGAGCTTCAAAATTTGGAGGAGTAGTGAAATTTACTTAAACTTCATACTTTATATTAAATTTAATTATGATAAAATTCAGATATAATTTATCTAATGTTTTAGGTTATTCGAGATGTTAATCCTATCTATTTATAAATAATTCAAAATTTGGATTTTCTAATGTAGAAAAAGAAAAAGAAGAGTTAATTGAGAAATAATAAAAAAACTTAGAAAAATAAAACAATGCAAAGAAATAAGGTTATGTTGCTAAAATGAGGGAAGAAATTATAACAAATGCAATAGTTGCATCTTTGAAAGAGAAGAGTAAAATGAAAGCAAAGGAGGAATACAGAGCGGCCATCTTATTTGAAGAAATTCTTAATAGAGAGGTGGATATTAATTTATATGATACCAAGGGTAGAGCTTATATAATTTCATCTTTGTGGAACATATTTTGGGTTGCTTTTGCTAGTTTGGGATTGTATACAATATTTAGAGATGATTAATGGTATAAAAAAAATATGGAAATTTTCAAATTAGCCATTACGACAGGGTTTATATTAACAAGGTTTATAAAGCAGAGATAATTTTATAAATATCAAGTGGAGAAAGTAGTTTATAATACAAAATCAAAATAATTCACAATCACAAAAAGAAATATAATTGGAATAAAAAAAGATTAAGTTTTGTAAAAGGATCATATTCTATATACATCAGACAAAGATTTAAATTTCAAGAAAATCAATTATATAAACATTAATACTTTAGAATGTTATGGTATTGGGTTTGATTATGCTTGGTTGAAGAAAGATTTATTTTCTCATTTGATTTAGTAAAATATATCTTGACATATTATATTAAATTGATAAATTTGTTTAATATATATAAACTAAAAGTATATTCAAATATATTGTTAAAATATTTAAATCTTGATTAATTTCTAGATAACAATTTAAATTAATAAAATTAGATAATATGAATAAATATACTTTAATATTTTTAGATAGAGGATCTGAAAAAGAATATTAAGAAAAGAAAATTAATTAGTTAAGAAAACCAGTATACATCTGCAGTGCTATTGGATTGTTTTTTATCAGCATGACAAAAATGATAACAGAAATTTTAGATAACAAGTTGAATCATTTAAGCATAATAATTGTGACTTAAATTTATCTCATCTTATCAATTTTCATAATAAGATGGAAGCCCTCTTTAGTGCAGTCTTGTTTAATGATTCTAAATTACTTACTACTCGCATATTAATATATGTTGACTAGTACTATTTCATAGGAAGCTCTTTAGTTATTTGCTAATAATTTTGTTGCTTGTAACTTTGTTATCATTTTGGCAGTTGATATGTGTTAAGGAATATTCTTGGTAACTACCACAATGTTAATAAGATTGAGTTTTGCAATATCTGAAGCTACAACACCATAATATAATGTTTATTTTGCTACGATTTTACTTATTTGTTTTTTAAGCTTTTATGTAAGAAGATTGAATTATGAAAGTAGAAGCTTCTTTTAATTAAGTTTAAAGGATAATTTGATGGAATAAATATTACCAATAATTGTAAATAAATCATATATATTATTTTAATTTGAAAGCAGTCATTTAAGATTTTCATTAATTTCATCAAGATAGTTAGGGTTTAGTTGTGAAAATTCTGAAGGTTTGAAACAATTCTTAAGAGAATGGAATTATTAATAGAAAAATCTCGAACAGCTATGTTATTCAGATATAAAAAGGAAACAATCTTAAGAAATCAAATCTTATAGTAAATAAATTGAAATCAAAAAAGGTCCTAAATAGACTTAAATGATAACAATATGTTTCTTTAGTTATTAATAGCCTACTTTTTTGATAAAATTTGAAAATAATTCTTAGGCTCAAGAGAAATTAAAAAGTTATTTATTTAAGACAATCGAAAAGGAAAGGCTAATCCAATTTAAGATTTTCAAATGTATTGTAAATAATTTGACCATTTCTTTAAGATCTACTAATTTAAATCAAATACATTTGCTAAGACTTTATTGTTTCAAACAAATTTTAAATTATAAGATCTTAAATAATTAGTTTAAATAATCTTATTTCGAAATTGAACCAATCCTATCAAAATTGAAATAATTTTTTGAATTTAAATAAATAAACTACTAAGTCATTCATTCATCTGAGGGTAAAGTTTCTATGGTTAGAACCTATTTTATGCGACTAATTTATGATATTTTTAGTGAATGTAAAAAAAATTCAACAATTGTAATTAATTTGGAACATGCATATGAACCATATATAAGATATTATGGAAGAGACTTAAATGAATATGCAGATGCAGCTATTTTAACAGTTGTAAGAACTTTAGTGAAAAAAAAGTAGAAATTAAAAATTGGAAATAAAACAACTATTTTAATATTATTAAACGATGAACCAAACTATCCATTCTAATGTTCACTATAATAATGATATAATTATTTTATATTTAGAGTATATATTAATTTAATATACTGAGTTAACATTCTATTTATTTAACAATTTATTTATTTTTAATCAATTTTAAGATTCAATTTTATTTAATATTTAATAATATTACAGTATTAATACTCTATATTCATTTATGTTTATTATTAAAAGTAAGAAAAACTTTTATTTGTTATATTTTCATAATAATTAAGTTTTTTAAGAAAGTATTCTTATCGAAGAAGGTTAAATTTCTTTAATTATTCAAAAAATCATGTGTCAATTTTAATTGATAATTTTAATAGAGAGAATAATTTCTTTTTAATACAAATTATTAATCTATTTATATACCCATGATTGTGTTCAATAGAATAGAATTATTAGAGATTTTGGAAGTAAGTATAAATTTAGTTGATTTTTTATTTAATAATTCTAACTTCAATAGATTCGTTGACTTTTATATCTTGATCTTAAGTTCTGTAAAAGATAATTGCTTTAATGTTTTTTTATTCCAATCGGTATTAAATTATTTGAGGAAAAATTACTTTAAGTGTTAGTATTATTGAATCGCTTTACAAAAGAAGATTTCTATAATTTTGACATATTAATTTAAAACTCTTTTGTTCATCAAAACTAAAGATGATTTATTTGTGAGGATGTCTTTTAATCTTGAGATGATAATTTGGAAATTCTGGTTGAGATAATTATAAAATATTTGGTTTTTCGCATAACTGATTAATTTATATTATAAAATTATGCAATCAAGAGGTCTGTCAACACCTGGAAAACCCAAGTAAGAGGTACTTTAAATAGTGTTTGATCTGGGAGAAAAGAAACAAGTATATTTATGAATATTAGATTAAAGGAAACATTGCATGTATATGATGATTCTGATATAACAATGATTGCAAAAGAATTTGTTAATAAGCATTAATTAAGAGAAGAAGCTACTGTTCTAATAGAATAAACTATTATCAGTAATCTTTAAGACAGTCATTGTTCTAAATAAAGCATTTTTGATCGATTACATAATGAAGCTGCCGTTAAGACCCAAAAAAGACATTAATAATTTATTACCAATAGTTTATCATAAACATTCAGTCCTTAAAAAACTTTACCATACAATCCAGGAGAGTAGTTATATTTAAAATCCAAACAAAGTCGAGTTTTAGAACCCAAATAAGATAATTTATACTCATTCAAGCCATATATTAGTGAGAAAAGTTTGGCTCTAGCTAAAAGGCCAAACATTCCTACATAAGATTATTTGATCATGTAGGGTATATAAATGGCTTAAAGAAAAGAATAATTAAGATGTAGTAGGATGGCTGCTCAAAATTAATAATGTTCATTTCAACCAACAATAAATCCAATGTAAAATTTAATTAAACTAAATTTATTAGAAGCCAAAAGATTTCTCAAGAAAAAGAAAGAAATTATTCAAGTGCTCAAAAGAGTTAAATACACGATCGATTATATTAATAAGGATTAAATTCACTAAAGAAGAAAAAAGAAGCTAGTTAAATGATCAATTAATCTTGTATGATGTCTCCTCAAAAACGAAAATCTTCCGATATTCCATTTTTAGAAAGAATGCAAATATCAATCTAAAAAAGATAGAAAAAATTGGAAGAAACAGTAATGACTGAAGAACCAACTTACGATATGACAACTGGATAAAAATTGTATCGTCCCATTATTGGAAGACCACCTGCAAACGATGTATTAATATCCTTAAAATTGTATTATAGAGAAATAATTCTAATCTTCCAATCGGAGATTATTTATTTTAGATGAGAACTGTATAAGAAGATCATCATAACTATCTAATTGAATAATAAAAATAATCCATTATGAATTCTATGGCCAAATCTTCAGAAAAATCTAGTTTTATTTATGAGGATAAGAAGAGGAAAGTTTTAGAATAAATATTTTCTTTGCTTGATTCAGATGGAGATGGCTAAATATCAGCTTCTTCTATTGAAATTTCTGGAATTTAATCAGAAATTTTATAAATTTTAGCACCTCTTCTTTGTGAAATGGAATCAATTTAAGCTTAACTAGATTTAGAATCATTTATAGAAGCAGCTAATAGATTAATACTATCTTTAAATGTATCAGATAAAAATAAATTAATCAATGGACTAAAATAGAAAAAAATAATAGATCTCGATCAATGTACATTTTAAGTAAAATATTCTTATTAAAAAAGCCTAAATTATGTAAGAATTCAATGAAAATAGTTAAATCTGGACCAAAATTACAATAGAATGTAATATATTTTAATTAAAATTTAGAAACTTGATTTAGTAAAACAAGAGTAGGAATAAAAAGTGATGTAAGAATGTACCTTTAAACCTCATTTATATAATCCACTTAAAATTTATGATTTCATGCTTAACCAATGAAGATTACTGAGTGTTTGTTATAAATTATATGTGTTAATATAACTAGTGATAGATAATTGAAGATAAGATTATTCTTAATTTCTAATAATTTAAATAGTTGGCGCCAATGCTAAATTGGGCTATAGAAATCTTAAAATTTAAATGAACTGGCAATATGTTCCTAATTAAATTTGTACTCACTTCTATTTTCTTATGTCTTCCCTATTAGATTTATTCCCATTCTTAATGATTTACTTCTAAATAATATGGTATAAATATATTAACCA
This sequence comes from Paramecium sexaurelia, assembly GCA_000733375.1. Classification (NCBI taxonomy): domain Eukaryota; phylum Ciliophora; class Oligohymenophorea; order Peniculida; family Parameciidae; genus Paramecium; species Paramecium sexaurelia. The sequence goes on from JPFM01000029.1 coordinate 473,383, forward strand.
AATTTAATATTATGAACAATTATCAGAAATTCAGAATTTAATTATTTTTAATTGGAATTAACAATCTTTCTAATATATTAAAATTATCTTACATATTAATAAAGAAATTAATACGAATCGGAACTCTAATAGATAAAATAATAATTCTAATTAGTTATATAATGATATTATTTTGTTATATAATCTTTTTTTTATTAAAATCATTTTAGATAAATAAATAATTAATAATTTGAGATGGGCATTTGCTAAACGAAGAGCAGAAAATTAAATAGTTAAAATACTGCGACTACTCCTGTTAGTCAGTTTTCTAATAAAATAATTTCATATTCACAGAACTGCATTGACACGAAACCAAAACCAAAATTTGTTCCTTAAAGGGTTCCTAATGTGGAGTATAGTGAGTATGACCCAACAAGTATATATCTTTATTAACTTTAGATCCTCATCGTCAGTTCAATGTGATGATAAATGGAGTGCATTTTGAAGTAATAAATTCTGTTGAAGAAGACATTTTAGGATAACAAGATTGACTCAATTTTGTAATGATATATGTTTTATGTCAATCATTTTTCATTTAATTAAGAATCACTATTATTTTTAAGTTATTTGAGCTACGAATCAATTACTCAAAGGCTCTTTTTTTTTAAATTCAGAAAAAGAACTCTAAAATTTAAAAACGAGTATCAATTAAATCAACAATAGTAGTTTGTTAATAATTATGGATATAAAAAGTTTATTAAATTATGTATTCATTTTAAGGGAGAAAAAAAGATGGCAACTTAAGGAAAATGAGAGTACAACATTACTGTTCAAATTATTATTATTAAAATAGTTGTTTTGATTATTCATTTTGTTAAATTATTTACATATTTTCTAGTATTTTTATAAGTCTAATTGAGAATTTCTCCATAATTTTTCTTATTTTTGTATACATGATTAAAGTAATAGACTATAATTATTAATAATAATCATTTCCTATTATTAATTTTTATAATGATAATAAAAATCTTTATAATCCATATTTAAGTGACTATCAATCCCGATAGCCCTCCAAAACCATCAAATCCTTAAGCTATCTTTCTCATCAATTTTAACTACTAAAATTTTAATTTTTTGTTGATACCTTGCTATTTCATAATACATATTATTCAAATTTAAAAATAATTATTTATTATATAGTTGATAAGATCGAATTTTTTAAACTATTTATCAAAGCTCTCTTTCATTTCAAATTCTATTTTTTTAATATCAAATATATTACCTAATTCATTCCTTTACTTATTTATATTATAGTATAATAACTATTTTACTTCATTCATTTTTTTTCTATTTAAACAATCCATTTCATAAATTTAAAATCTATAATTAGCATTGCAGTGAAGTTGAGTAGCCATCTGTATTCATGGTCTGAAATTTTGTTAGAAGAATTGATTTTTTGTTAACTTAATATACATCAGTTTATGTCTATTTAAATGAATAGGAGTACTTTTAAAAAATATATTTTCACTTCATTAATGCAATCAAGAATTGGATGTTAAATCAATGCTAAAGAGGTGATTACTCTCAAATAGGACATTTCAAGGCTCAAATTTACTCAATTTCGGTTCAATATTTATGTTCATTTTTAAAAAGACTAAAAATAGTAGTAATTGATTTAACGATTAGACTAACTTTTGTCGAATATTTGGTCAGATTTAGAGTTTAAATGTTGAATGAAATAAATAGTTATTGATACCTGGCATTAATATTTCTGTTTTCTTTTTAAGGATAAATGCAGTTCTTTAAAATCAAAAAATCAATACTTAAATTGGACATTTTATTATAGATTTCCTTTAAATTGTTGGATTGTACATAGTTCATCTTACCAATGCGATGTAAGGTTGATCTTTGTAAAATATGTCTTAAACTTAAAACAATTAGAATAATTAAAATTTATAATTAGTAAATGGAATATTGGTCTGAAATTACAAATGAGACCTTAGTGAATGCTAGAAAGTATAAGAAATAGGAATAAGAAAGATAGCATATATGCATAAACGAAAGGTTGATAGATTCAGAGGCATAAGAATAATATGAGAAATGCTCTGAATCTCTTTTTCGTAATTGGTAAATATTTATACTGAAATTGGAATGGGAAAGACATAAATCACAAGATTGTTTAACTATTGCAAAAAAAGCGAACATAAAAGCAAATCAAGAAATAAAGAAAATGTGTTGTGGAAGCATCAAGTAAAATATTGAGAGTTATTTTGATTAATTATAAAGAGATGATTTTGATATTATTAAAAATTTATGATTCCTAAAGTTGTAGGTTATGCAGCATTTTAATCTTATGGAGATTTACCATATCCATCTCTTAAGGCTGGTAAACGCACATTAGACTCTAATCAAGTTTGGGAACAAAGTATGTTTGATTAATTACATTAAACTTAGCTGTTAGGAATGAAGATAAAGAGAGCTTTTACAAGAATTCTAACTATCATTATTCAAATAAATAAGTTTCTTTAGATTCAACTGTGCAACCCCCACATTATAAGAATATATATAAGGCAAACAAAGTAAGAAATGATATTTTATATATTTACAGGCATAGTTAGAGAGTGCAACTTCTAGCAATTTTTTCCAAAAAACAGGCAATTCAGCTGTAACACAAGATAATCCTCTTCTTAAGACTGGTTGTGAACATTGGAAAAGCACATATTAAGCATCTATTGTTGATCCATATGCAAAAAATAGAGCAATTCCTCCAGAATGGAGTTTAAATAAACCTCCATATGTAGTTGAAACGTATTAAATATACAAATTTTTCATAGTAAAGTTGGACCCTCTGAATATAAAAAATAATATGGATAAATAGGAGAAGATCCAAGAGAAAGATTAAATTAATTAGATGAAACTCATCCAAGAACTTTTGATGAATTGAGACTAGGAACTTCATAAGAAGCATAACATGTACCAGGATATACTGGATTCATCCCATCAATTATTACTAATTCAAAAGCTATTGAACATGGTAATGGAAGTGAGCCAAGAACAGATTTTATGAAGACTAATTTAAAAGAGAATTAGTATAATTATTCAATTAAATTATAGTCATACAAAAATACCTGGATATGCAGGACACGTTCCTAGATCAGTAGTCAATTAGAGAGACTAACCAAGATAATCCTGCTTTAGCAATTGACATAGATTTCATTTATTATTAAATAATTAATATATTTCTAAAATTCAAGATTCCAATCTATTTATTACAGTTTATTAAAGATTCTTAATGGCCTCAGATAAATATAATATCAATCGAAATGAGCTGAACTTAGAAACAATTAATTTATTTTTTAATATTGAGTAATGAAAGAATTAGTAAATAAATTATTTCGATTTTGTAAAAATATTAATGGATTTAGATATAGCCATTGATGCAAGAGAGAAAGTACGTAATCCAACTATGAAATTGAATAAGAAATTAGCAATAGCTATAGCTGTATCCATTTAAAGTTATAAAAGGCGCTTACTAAATCTGAAAAAAAGCCATTTGATGAATTAGTCACATAGGAACCAACGAATAAATTAATTGCCGTTCATTTTGGTGTAGGCGATTAAGATGATTATTATACTATTTGCAATTATGTTAAATAGTTCGGTTAAAATAAAGTGATGATATACCCTGTTAGAAATTATGCATTCATTGAATTTCAAACACCATAGCAGAGTTTACAATTAATTCAAGTATCTCTTGTATAAAAAAATAGTCTTTATAAATATTTGAGAATATCAAGTATGCAAGTTTGAAATACCCAAATAAAGAGAGGGCAACTATGTTCTTTTTCACAAATTTATAAGAACTAACTGGAGGAGGAATGTGTGATATTCCAAATGCTATGAGACAAGTTAAAATACCAGGATTACATTTAATTCATGATTTCATAACTCCGGAATATGAGAAATATATATTGGATTTGATTGACAAATAGGAATGGTCTAAATTGAAGTAAAGAAGAGTTCAACATTATGGTTATGAATTCATATATGGTGAAAATACAGTTAATACTGATTAGCCAGCAGACAAAAATATTCCTGCTTTTCTTGAGGATGTCAGAGCAAAGGTTTCTGATTTAATAAAGCCACAAGCAGAAATAAATTAACTTACAATTAATGAGTATTTACCAGGAATGGGAATTCCTCCTCATTTTGATGTTCATCCTCCATTTCATGAGAAATTTGTTACTATTAGTTTATTAAGTGGTTTAGTAATGTCATTTAAATCATTCAAAGGAGAGGAATAACATTTATATCTGCCTCCTAGATCATGTGCATTATTTACAGGTGAAGTGAGATATGCTTGGTTTCATTCTATTGCATCAAGAAAAATAGATAAAGTAGAAGGAGAGACACATTTTAGATCTAGAAGATTAAGTTTAACATTTAGAACTATTAGAAATGATTTAAAATGTGATTGTGAGTATTAATTCTTTTGCGAATCTTAAGGTTATAATCCATTAACAATGAAAAATAAAAATCCATTGCTTCAAGAATATCTAGCAAAATTAAATGAAATTGGGATAATATAAGACAATAAAGTGGTTCCAAACAAGACTCAAGAAGAAATTTTATTACTTGAAGAATAATAATAATAATAATAACAATAATTATAATAATAATAATAATAATAACCAAAAGCTACTGAAGTTGAAAAAAAATATGTTTATGAAATATATGAAAAAATTGCACCTCATTTTAGTTCAACTCGTTATAAACCATGGCCAAAGATAGAACAATTTTTAAAACAATTAGAGCCAGGGTCTCTTGTTGCAGATGTGGGATGTGGTAATGGAAAATATTTGGGCTCAAATTCAGATATTGAAATAATAGGTACAGATAGGAGTGAGAATTTATTGAAAATATGCAAAGAAAAATCTGATATTTACTAAGTATTTAGTGCAGATTCTTTGAAGTTACCATTAAAATCTGAAATGTTTGATGCAGTAATCTCAATTGCAGTTATTCACCATTTCTCAAATAAGTAATAAATACATCTATATTTAAATTATTAGAATTCTCAGATAATAAGCAATAAGAGAATTATTAAGAATTTGTAAATCTAAAGGGTTAGTGTTAATATATGTATGGGCTATGGAATAAGAAGAGAAAACCTTTAATGAATAAGATGTTTTTGTGCCTTGGAATTTACAATTTAAATATGAAGATGAAAAAATAATTAATTAAGAAGGTACTTTATTTGTTTGTATCATTAGTTTAATAATAATTTAAAATAGATGATCAAAAAAAAACAGTTGTGTATAAGCGATATTATCATGTATTTAAATAAGGTGAAATTGAAGAACTATTATCAGAAATGCCAGGTTTTAAGATACTAAACAATTATTATGATCATGCTAATTGGGTAGTTGTGTTATAAAAAGATTGAAAATTGCCTATTCATTTTAATATTATTATTAATAAATATTAAATGGCTTAATAAAATAATCATCTTCATCTTAGATATTGGAGTTCTAGTGATTGGGATTTTAAGAAAAAGAAAGAACTTCAACATCAGATGTTAGTTACTAGACAGAGATTCTTTGAATCCATGAAGCCGTAAGAAGTAAAACGGATTAATACTACTAATTTTCATTAATACGTTATTGATATTAGAGAACATTACGGAAAAAAAAATTAACAACTTATGTCAAGTAAGAAATATAGTCGAAGCACTAAATCATTAAAAAATATATTTAGTAATAATAATCTAACCCTTAAATTTAAATCGTAAACATTCTTTCCAGACATTAATTGATATTTATCATCTTTATTATCTTATATATTTAAACACTAACAATTCACAAATCTTTATCTCTAATCATTATAAATCCTCAATTTAAATAAAAATAATCATGCTGAAAACGCAATAATAATTTTCTGACAATTAATTTTACAAAAATTATTCCTCTTATTAATCACACAAATATTTACAATTTATTTACATTTGTGAACTATGCACAATTCTATCTCAACTCTAAATTAATTATTCAAGCATCCCATAATTTAAATTTTGCTATTTCTAAAACAAAAATTGAAATTAAATTTAGTATATTATTTTAAAGATTTTTCAAAAATATAGAGGAAACCGTAAAATATTCATAATAAAAATTTATCACAAGAATAATAAATAAATAGTAAAATAGAATTTGCTAGTCTTTTATTTATTATTGTTACAACATTTTCGATATTATCTTTATCTTTTATTATTTTAATCCTAAATTAGATTAAAATTTCAAGATAATGTATTGATAACTATTTTTTCAATTAAATTTTGCTTGACTTTTTAAAAAACATCATAAAATTACTAAAATCAATTAATTTATTCAAATATTGTTTAAATTATAACATTATTGATTGAGATAGATATATTTGAAAATTGTAGCTGATTTAGTTAGTAGTGGATATTATTGAATTTAAAAATAGTAAGGATTAAAGATTAAATTAGAAGTATTGTAATTAATCTTTTACTTCAGGAGCCAAATAATGAATTAAATGTATAATAAATGTAAGTTAATTTTTGAGTTTTATTTTAATGAATAATTCGACTCCTGTTTTAACAATATATGGATATCAATTTTCTTAATTAATTTATCATTAGTAAAATAAATATCTTAGATTGATGTTCATCAGTTGTTTAATGTTTTTTCTACTATTTTAATCCGTAAATAGGGTTTGATTATTTATATTAAAAGAAAGAAAGCCTAAATCCATATAAGAAATTTAGAAATGTATAAAAATGAAGAGGATAAAAGTTGGTTGTTTAGAGATTGATTGTTAAGTTTTGACTTAGATTTTAATGTAGGGAAATAGTTAGATTAACATGGAAAGAATGATTTGGTTGAATATCATTTCATGAATATTATATTATATTTCTCTAATACAAAATATAAATCAAAGGGTTGAATTTCTAGTTTAAGTAAGGGTATATTAGATTGGAATTTTCTTTAGGGATTCATTTATTTATTAGAAACCATGAATTAGAATAGGAAAAGCGTTTTCGAAATCGTCATTATGAAGCAAAGTGTCAAATACAGAGATCAGTTGCTAGAATTAAGGTATAATTCTTCTCAGGAATAACTAATCAGTATATAACCATTCTTCGTCTTGGAAAGTAGAAATTCTAGAGATGTTTTTTTCTTTCATGATTTTCTTGAGGTTATGTTAGATGAGTATTTTAATATTTGTACGAATCACATAAAGCAGATTTACATTATCTTAAGTTCTTTTATCTAATAGATCTATATTGCCAAGAAGATCCAATAAATTATTTAATTTATGGTATTGTTCAAGTAAGAGCTTGGCATTTTAGTTTGGTTCTTCAGATTTCTGTTTTTAATTGATAGGTATATCATTGTTGTCAGGCTTTGCTTTTTATGAAGTACACACACCCATTAATGATTAGTTAAGAAAGATAAATAGTGAGTTAATTTAAAATGTTTTCTAATTAGAAATTGCTTTTCGGGTTTAATATACAATAAATACATATCTAAGAAAATTAAAACATTGTAATAGATGATTAATAAAAAAGAATCATTATTGGATTTATTTTTTTATTTTTTTTTCTAATGATGGAAAGGCAATGAATACAACAGTAACATTATCTACAGTTTTTCTAGACATGGATTGTTTCATTATATTTTCAACAGCTTTACCAGCAAAATGATGAACATCATGTGAAACTACAGTCCAAACACTTGAGATGACTTCATGACTATTCATTTTATCAAAAATGCCATCACCTTAATCTACAATTAAAATTACAAGCCAAAATCAAGAAATCTTGATCAGTAACTGTGATTTGAAATATATCAGGTTGAGCTGAGATTACTCCATGAATTCCTCCATATTTTGGTAATTTGGCCTCAGCATCACCTAAAGTTCTTGAAACAGCTAATCTACCAGGCAAAACTCTATAGGGTCCCAATTAGACATCTCCGTTTGAAACTTATATCTAAGCTTAATATATTTATCCACCAAGTTTAGTAATTCTTTATTGTTCATTTTCGTATGATGGCTTGTGATCAACAGTAATTGATATAGTTTTTCCTTGTTGAGAAATAATTGCTCTTGAATCTCCAATATTGGCTATGTAAATAACTTTATCAACAATTAAAGCCATTACAGCACATGAACCAGATTTGTCCAGTACTTTCTAATCAGCTAATTAAAGATAAGTTTTTTCTGCTTTTTCTATTCCTCTTTAAATTGCTAGTCTTGGATTCTAAGGAAAACAATCTTCTTTAATAATCTATTGTAAATAATTAAGATACATATTAATGAAGATTATCTCTCATATAATCAGCACATGCAGCTCCTCCATGACCATCATAAATTGCAAAAAATGAACATTATGGCCATTATCCAACAAATGTATTTGAAGCTGGTTTCATTAAGTTTAGTATTATTGATACTCTATCTTCGTTATAATTTCTTATCAATCCTTAATGTGTGTTCGCAGCATAAGCAGAAACTATACCTATATTTTTGGTTGAAATTTTTGATGGATCAATATAAGGTAGACTCTCCATAGGGATCATAGGAGACTCATTCCTTTATTATTGCTTTGTTCTTTAGATAGTTTGCTGAGATTGTCTTAATTTTAATATATCTGTCTAGAGGGAAGACAACACTTAAGAATCATCAGATTTTTGATTGTCTCGATTGACATTTATTTTCTTATAAGTTATTATACTTTGCGACTTACTCTTCTCATTCTGTAAACAAGTAGTTTCCTTCACTTTAATATAAAGAATGATTTTATACTCCTGTTCGAGTCATCAATATACGTTGATTTTCCCTTGCTCATTTTCATAGCATTTTGAGACCCTGCAGATGAAGAAGATAAATAGTATTGGGTTCTGATATTTGGAATGCTTTTTAGAGGTTATTATGATTATTTCATAAATTTAATTTTTCAATTATCCTCTTGTAGCACATCCTTTTTCCAAATTGTCTATACTTCAATCTCTCTCTAAGGTTGTCTATAATTACAGCAATTTTTCTATTCTCTCATTATCCATCTTATCAGACAACTAAGCTTATCACTAAAAGTATCCTTAATACTTCATAAAATAACCATTTACAAATAACCTAATTCATATACTATCTTACGTTTGTTATAACAATTGTTAGTCAAATCCCATTCTCCTTAACAATTTAATTAAGAATGTATAATTAATTGTCTAACATATTTTTTACTACTTTCAAAATTAAATATTCCAAAACCAATACATTTCTCAACCTAAAACTCTCCAATATATTTTATATATTGTTAAAGTTCTTAAAATGAACTTTACCATCCATTATTCCCTATTTTAAATTTCATGTAGATATATGGAAATAGTAATACTTTTCAGAATCCTTTTCCAATCTGCATAGAATTTAAACAATCTCCCCTGTAATATACATTTTCGGTCTATACTACTGTTTTTCTTTAAAGATTATCAATTACGATAAACATAAGTATTTAAATTGAAAATGTTTAATACTTTTAAAGTATCTTTAGTTAAATTTTTCTAAATTCTCTCTTTATATCATTCTAAATATTACATTCATAAAGTTTTGCTTACTTATACTTATTCATAAATCATGTTTCTAAAATTTACAAAATACATCCTTAATTTCTTAATAAATGATCTAAAAATTTCTCAATTATTGAAACATTGCAACTTTATTTAAATACATGAATTCGCCTTTCAAATTCTAACTTGCTGTTTTTATTGAAAATTTAGGAATTTAAAATCTTAATTTAAAAGCCATATTATTATTCTAAAGATTTTTCAACATTTCTATCATTAAACCATACATTAACTAACCGTACCAAATTCTTATTTTTTTATTAATCATCATAATTAATAGTTTACATTAGTCCAAAATTAAATCAGCAGAATTATTTTATTCTATATAACAAATCGTTGATCTTTCTAAGCCATGAAACTATTTTAGTAAAAAACAACTAAGATTCTTTCTCTTTACTTAGAATGAATTATTAAATTATGTTTTTAACTAATCATGCTTTTAAAATCTAATTGAATAATCACATTTACAGAATTCAACATTTATACAAATAAAAAAATTTGTTAAATTCTCATTTTTTCTGTAATTATGATTATGATTATTTAATATTTAAATCAAAAATATTGAGTAACTTAAATGAATGAACCTTGATTGCTTTAATAAAATTTTATTACTTAAACTTTTTGAGCAAGATTTATAAAACTTTGACGACTTTGAACAACTACTAATAAAATTTAATGTTTATGTAGAATATGCATAATGATAAACGTTTTTTAATTAAATCTTTAAGTACTCTTTCTTATTTAAATGAAAATAGTTATCCTATTCAATAATTTTAGTAATAATTGATAGTGTGATTTATCAAAATTATACTATAATAAAAATTTAAAACATAAAAAGATATCCCTTTAATTTTGATATTATCAAGTGAATACTAATATGTATGCAAAAATAAATGAATAAACAACAAATTTGGAATTAAATTAGTAATATATATATGTTATTTAAGATAGGTGATTAATCAAAATTCATGAAATTATTAAATTTAGTTCAATTATTAAATTCACTGACTAATGGATTGATAATTCTAACGTATTATCTATAATTTATATTTAAATATGAATTACTATTTATTTGAGCTAATATTTTTATAATTCTATTAAGTAGGATTATTTATTTTTTTGCCAGGCGAAATTAAACTATTGTATATTATTGGTTCCTTGAATCTATATAGTATCATGTTTTAGATTTAAATGAAATCAGGTCTTTAATCAACATTTTCTGCAATCATTTTAGCAACCAACTACAACAATTATAATTTAAATTTTCCATCTAATTTTTTTAATTATGCAATATAATCTAATTAATTCGCTAATTTATTATTGAAAGATTTACTTCTTTTCGTTAATAGTTCAATTACAAGAATTCCTAAATCTCGAACATCATCTTTTATTGCCAATCTGTTTGGTTTTTATCCAATTTAGTCTAATAACTTGATTTAAAAATCGTCTGTTATAAAAATCGATTCTGAATTGATTCTTCCATGATATCTATTTATCTTTTATAAATAAACCATAACATCTACAATTTATTCAATTATCTATTAAAAAATAGTAGAAAATGTAATTTTACTTTCCAAATTTATAATTCATTCAAATTTGTAGATTAAATGAGCATTTTTAATGTTTTTTGATAGTAGACAAAAAAGAATTACTGAGATTTGATCGTTCCTACGATAAAGGTCATAGAACTGGCACAAGCATAATATTCTATTAAATTTGGATGTTTGAGAGAACTACGAAAATTATGTATTTGAATTATTTATGAATCTTTTTCATATATATGTATATGCTAAAAAGTAGTTTAGAATTTTACATAAGAAAATAACAAAGGTTGATTAAATTCTTTTATTTTCCAAAGTTAAATTAGACCCAATCCTGGATGTACAATGCTTCCTTAATCAATTAGTTATTAGCTTAAGTCTTATGAATAATCTAAAGAAGATTTATAATTTATTAAGGTTTGGCGATTGCCCATTTAATTAAAATTATAACAATTAAAATTTATTTACAATGATAAATAAATCATTTTCTTTTTTTATTAGCATTCTATTCTATTTTAAATATTGGAACATACTAAAAAATAAATAATTTATAATTACTTTTGTTATACCATAAACAACTACTAACCAGGTACCAACTCCTAATATTAGATACAAATCAATAAATGCTGAATAAAATTTAATAATTTGTCCTTTCAACTGAGATGATGTGAAGAATTTTCTATCCTTCATTACATACTGCATTTTAGTTGTATGTTTAAATACTTATCTTAATAACTAAATTTAAATTATTATTTGATTACAGAATTAAAATCATTGATGAACTTAGAATCTTTCTATAGATTTGCTGGATGTCGATTAGGTGTATTAATGAATTGCATTAAGGCTTCATCAAATAATTAATCTTAATGTTATTATTCATATGGTTTTCCATCAATCAATTAACTCACTAAATTGATAATGATTTATTGGTTATCTTGTACTGTTGTCGAATTTTTTTAACTTAAAATCTTAACTTATTTCTATGTATATATTCTAATTGTGTCAATTTCTTTGTTTTAAATATTTGTAGTTTCGCCTTCTTCTAACACTACATTTAATTCATTCAAAGCCACTTTAACTTAATCTAAAAGAGTAGAGCTGACTTCAATTTGAAGTTTTTCATTGTTTCTAATTTAATCTAAGATTATTATGGTATCAACAGTTGATAGGATTCTTTGATATTCTTATTTTTTATAAAATTGTTTAAGTCCATATTAATCTTATGATTAAGAAGTTGAAATATAAAATATTATGTTTCGACTAGAATAATGTAATTATTAATACTTTAATCTTTATTAATATTTAAATTCTCTGGCAATCTTAAAGAAAATTTATGATTGTATTCCAAATCTCTCTATCGGGATTTATATTTCAGCAGAAGGTAAATTTTCATCAATTCCTAACACAATAAGAGTGGAAGGATTGTTTTATTTAAAATTAGATATGCTTTCAATCAAATTCTAATTATTTACAAAATTAATTTACATAAGAGTCTTCTAAAGTTAATATTTACTTTTAATCCACACTTGTGACTTATAATTAATATTCTTAGTCTCTTTCACTTTATATTTCTTTATAATGATTGCTGATATTCTCAGACTCATAAGTAAAATAAATTGGTATTGTTGCTCCCTTTGGACCTACATTCAATTAATACAATACCTAGATTTGTTGTGATTAAGTCCCAAATTTAAGTTTCCTTATCCTCAGATAATTAATCCAAAATTATTAAAACACCATTAGGTTTGTTTTTAAGTAATTCAAATATAGAATCAGCATTTATTTCTGAAAATTTAATCAATGCCACTTTTCTCTATGACACCTCAGACCAGTGAGTTGTGAGCAATTAGAAAGAAGCTATCTTACTTCCACTCCAAAATTGATCCTATTCAATACCTACCATTCTATAAACATCCAATTCAAATGCATTTATTACATTTAATGTAATTAGGAAGATAGCCAATAAATTATTCATTAATTTATTTATTTTTACTCTAATTTTAAATACTAATAATAATTTATTCAAAAAGAATAATTAGCATATCTCATATTTATTTACATCAAAGTAATCTCATTTCATTTTATAAAATTAAATTATCAATTCGAGAGACAACATTCCAATTATTAAAAACTTGAATGCATTTTAAATTATGGATCTAAATTAAATCAATATATTCCTATTAAATTTATGAAACCACCTTATTTATGTTTTAATCATCTTACATTGAATTATGCTTTCCTTGTTTTAACTAAATTAAAATCAGAGAAAGATGACAATTAAGAAAATAGAAGATAATAAAATATTAGAATTAATGAATAATGAAATAAAGTTGTTAATGAGTTTGATTAATAATATTTTGACATAATTATTTTTGTCAAAAATGGAATAAGAAAATGATCAGAAATCTTTGTCCCAATTAGGATCTTTGGCTGATTCCTTTTTGTACTTTTGTTTTTGCATAGACTGTACTTATTTAATTTCTTGAACAACTGGTTTACCTTATAAGAACTTTTTCTCAATATCATGTTCTGAAATCAATCTATCTTTTGGAGGAACATACTAAAATATAAGAATTTATAAATACAGGAACTTTTTATAATTCTCTGCTGAACAGCTTATCAAAATCAAAATCATCAAACCATGGATTAGCTTTTAATGCAGAAAATGATGATCCTAATCTCGTTTCTGGTTGTTTACTAAGTAATTATTCCATAAATTTTTTAGCCTATCGATCTCTAATGAAAGTTGGAAATTTCAACTAGGTATTCATTATTTCTTCATAAATTTCATATGGATCCTACATTTAAAAAATATAATACATCTAATTCTTCAGCATAAGGAACTCCTCCACACATAAATTCAAACATACAAATACCCATACTCCATAAATCCACATTAAAGGAATATCCTTTACCCAAGATGATTTCTGGAGCCATATAATGAGGAGTTCCAATAATAGTATAAGTTCTAAAAGCTCTTTATTTATTTAAAGGTTTAGCAGTTCCCAAATCAATAAGATACATATAACCTGCATCATTTACCATAATGTTTTCAGGTTTTAAATCGCGATATACGATAGTTTTTGAATGTAAATATTCTAATGCTAATATCATGGTGGCAATATAGAATTACGTATCATATTTTGTTAATAATCCCATATCTCTGATTACCTTAAAGATAGAACTTATATTTTACATCAAATAATTCCATTCCTCTTATGTAGTCAACTAGAAAATAAATAGACATATCATCTTTGAATGTTCTTACGAAACCCATGATAAAAGGAAAGTTACATTGCTCTAATACTGTTTTTTCTTACAATATATGTTTTTCTAAATTTTATTCTATTATCGATGCTTTGCTCACTGATTTTAGAGCAAACACTTTATTAATTGATTTATGCTTAACTAAATATACCATCCCAAATTATCCTTCCCCTAGTTTTTTTATATAGATTAAATCTTCTACTGCAATATGAGATGCGTCTGCTCTTTCTCCTAATTACTTAATTTTCTTTTCATGACAGTTTTCATTTTTCTTTAATGCAGTTTCTAAATCACCTCCAAAAATCTTAAAAAGAGATTGATATGAAATTGTTGCTAAAACTCCATCTCTAACCATTTCATATTATGATTCGATTATTTATCCATACTTTTCTTTCATTAAAAATTAATCTCCAAAACACAATCCTTTGGGTACTGAATCTTATTTAGCATTAGTTATTACTCCTTCTAAAACTACAATCAATTTATCACAAGCCTTTCCAGCTTCTAAAATAACTTAACCTTTTTTATAGTTATCTATTTTAGCTCTTTGGGCTATTTTTTCAAGTTGAATTTTTGATAATTATTTTAATACTTCACTTTTTTCAAAACTCCATCTCATAATATTACTAAAAATGATAATTTAAACTTTATCTCCTAATATTTTAGTTAAATTTTCTCTTCCTAAAGCAACACATCTTACTTCTGAAACAGCAACACATGTAGCGCCTCTATTAGATTTTTCATATAATGCTTATTCTCTAACAATATTTATTTATTTCTACCCAAAACTATCTTTAGCACCCATCTTTCTTATCTCTTTTCCGCCCTTTAAAACAGATACTTCACCACTTTTAATTACATAAAATGAATCAGCCTGATCTCCTTCATTCACTATATGCTCTTTTGGAGCAAATTTTGTTGTTATCAAAGCATGTGCAATTGAATCTTTTTGTTCTGAAGTCATAAATGAAAAAAAGGGAACCTTTTTTACTCAGATTTAATACTTCATCAATAAATTTTCGATTTTCATCATATTCTTTCTACATCATATCTTCAATGGTTTTTTTGAAAGTACTACGATCTAAAGACCAAAATCCACAATCTGTCAAAGTTTTAATAGAAGCAGATCGAGTGGCATTATAAAGAAGTGCAATTTCACCGAATTAACTGCCAACTCCTAAAGTACGAATTTATACATCATTTATGATTATTTCCACAGATCCTCTTTCTATCACAAAATAGGAACTTGCCTAATTGCTAGAGATCAATGCAATACTTGATCTCCTTATTTGAAAATGAATTAATTAGCTTTTAAAGTACAATAAAACATTTGATCTATCAATTAATTTATCGATTCTTCAGGCAAGCTAAAAAAAACAAAATGACTTTTAAAACTATTTCTTATCAAATCTTTGTCAGATCCTAACAATATTTTTTTATTGTACTTTGCATTTCTTTATCAGATCTTGTAACATTTTCATATATTTGAATATTAACATCATCTCCACCTCTATATTTTTTTTGTTATTTTTTTTAAGCCCTTA
Organism: Paramecium sexaurelia; assembly: GCA_000733375.1. Lineage (NCBI taxonomy): Eukaryota > Ciliophora > Oligohymenophorea > Peniculida > Parameciidae > Paramecium > Paramecium sexaurelia. The sequence continues at coordinate 489,352 of JPFM01000029.1, forward strand.
CAACTTCTTCCGGAGGTGTTTATAATTAACCCATTAAAGAATCACTAGATAATATTTATATTATAAACATCTTTATTTATTCTTCATTGTCAATTGTTTACTTATGTTTTGTTTCAGGCTACACCAATAACTAATTCTTAGAAACACAATCTATACTTTCGGAATTTTTTTCCCAATGAGATCTTCTATCTCTGATGTTGAGGTAGTCTTAATAGAACCACTTCTCTGTCTTTAATCTGGCTCTGATGTTTATTGAGAAGGATTTGATGAACCACAACCCATATTTTTTATATAATTTTAATATAATCATATTCAGTATTTCCTATGTCAATATTAATAATCAACTTAAAGATAAAGCTAATTCATCTCATATCTTTAACTCTACATCAAAAAAAATAATCAATAAACTATAATTCCTACCTTTTCCTAATTATCAGTTTTACTTTTTCAATTTTTTCATTATTATATTCAATAATACTTATATTTAATAATTAATTTATTAACAACATTTAAATTCTCAAAATTCTCTAATATAAAACAAACACTTTTTTTTAACAAATTTTTGTTTTTTCTTTTCTAAGAATCATATTAATTTTCATTTATAAATTAAATTCTAATCCTTTTATTATACATTTACCTTATTAATTTAGCCTTCAGTTGAATAATTTCTTCATACTTTAGTTGTTTTCAAAATATAATCAATCCATTTGCAAAAAAATTTACTAAAATTCCTGAAATTTTTTCCTTAAGTTTCTTCATTTCAAAGTCTTAAAAAAATCTTTTAATGTTAGAGATTGACAAGACGACAGTTCTCTAATTTACAATTTTAAATCCAATCTAATTTTTACTCATTAATTCATAAATGAAAAAAGTATTTTGTATCTTTTGTGTATATTTTTCTTTTAAATCAGTCATTTATAATAAGATTTGAATTATATCTTATTATCATTGTATACTACTTAATTTTACTATTATTCTTTAAATTATATTTGAAAAGATATTTTATCATTTAAAGATTTATTGTTCCTTCTTTTTTAAAGAAATAAAATAAGCAAAATTCTAACCTGTTACAAGTTAAATGAGATTTTTATCTTTTAAAATTAATAAATCTTCTTTTTAAAACTTATTAAACAACTTATTGCAATATATAATTTAAAATTGATATCAAGCAAATAAATCTTAAATTCAGAAATTTAAAATTGTCTTGACATACATACTTCTATAAAATATCAATTGAATAAATTTAAAATTTTATAAAAGATCATAAAACCGAACATTCACAATAACTTTTAGGGATAGATATATTTTTTTATAAAATGATATCTTGAATATTATTTTTTTTTTAATTTAGCTATATTCAATTATCATAGTAGTTTATAATAAATTATTTCTACCTAAAAAAATAGATGTAAAAATGTATATCATAAGCAAATAGATTAGATTGAATCAATATTTAATAAACTTTAGAACAATAAATAATATATCATATAAATTTAGAAGACTATGAATTATAATTAACTATTTGATGATTTTAACTCAAATGATGGACTTTTTAAAGTCTATTGATATATATGATTAAGTTTGGGCGGAGTTAAATATCATGGTCACAAATTAAGCTGCTGAATTAGGACACTAAGTCTTTGCACAACCCAAGAGTTTTCCTGCTGCAAAACTCTTATTCAAACATGTCTCAAATTATTAGTATGAATTATCCTCAGCAATATGTGACTTTAAATCTTTTAAACAAGTGGTTAATTGTTTAGCACTAATAATATTAATTCCAAATTAATACCATTCGCTTGACTCCATACATTCTATCGCAGTACCCTTACACATGGCAGGATTACATTGTCTAATATTGAGACAGTTAGATAGAGTAATTATGAAAATTATCATAACTAGACTTTTCATCCTTTATTTTTAAAACGAATATATATTATTTATTTTTAAATAATACTTTAATTCATAAATCTTTAATCTTCCATAATTTTAGACTCTCCATTAATCACAGTATCCTTGTTATTATCAATGTTAAAGAAATCTAAGCGTATTTTAATAAGTTCTTTAAAACCATTTCTCTCTTAACTCTACCATAATATCAAATCTAATCACTTAACAGACCAAAATTGTGTAAATTTAATCTAAACTTTATATATTTAAATGATAATTAACTAACTCCATCCTTAAACATTCTTTATCTCTTAGTTAAAGCCACTTTTAAATGAGTTAGTATATAATTTACTACTTGTATAATTTTTATCATAATTTATATTGAAGAATTGATTAAATGATTTAAAATATATGTATCCATTTAAATTTAGTTATGTTAACTCTTTGAATAGAAATTCATAATAAGATTTTTTTTATTTGGAAATAATTGAAAAATTATTATATTATGAAGATTAATAGTATCTTAATTATAGATTTAGATTAAACTTTAAAAAATAATTTAAGATATCTTTAAATTATTGATTAAATTACTTAAATATATTATCTAAAATTGATTTCATTATAATTTATTTATAGTTTATTTGGAAACAACGATATTGGATGAAGAAATATAATATAGAAATTTATTTAAAATATTAAAAATTGAAAATCATTATTCGAAATATATCGAGGTTCTTTATTTATATAATCGATGATGCTGTTTAAAATTTTATAGTGCGAAACATCTGCTTGAAAGTCTAAGAATGATTCTCTTGTTTTATATAAGAAATCATTAATTTTTTATCTTATAGTATTGTTTTTTGGTGATTCAACGATGTGCTGACTGCATTTCTTTTCGAACATATTTTATATATTCAACTTTGGTTAAGGTAGTTTAATAGGAGCAGGATAAGTGGTTTTAGACATTCTTAGATTATGTTTTACTTCATGTGTTTAACCCAAAATTTCTTGTTCCTATAATTTGAGTAAACTAAGCTGAATATGATGATAAGCACTGTTTTCCTCTACATCATCTTTTAGCATATTATATTTATCAGAAATTAATTCAACTAATTAGGATTCAGATCTGATATGCTTTCTTTTAAGTGGTTTCGATAATAGTTCTTTGGCTTTGACAATTAATTAATCTTCCTCTTCTTGATGTTGTTCAGGTTTATAAAATACAATTCGAGATTAAGATAATCTTTTCTTTTCAAATACTGGAATAGTGCTTTTTTTCTTATTTAATCCTAAATGAGAAACAATATTAAGTATTCTTTTATGTCTCTCAATATAATTATTATTTGACATAATAAATTTTTTTATTCATTTTATGAAACTTATATCTATATTTTATAACTATAATAAGATACTCTTTATTATTAAAGAAATATTAAATAATTGGAAATCTAAAAACAAGTTTGGTAAACTTTTACTTGAATTATCAACATATATATAATGTTCAACAAATTTGAAAGAAGATCCAACAGATTAATTCTAAATCAAATGGATAATTAGATAATTTTTCAACATCTAAATATAAAGTCATATCAGCATTGGATATTATTTTGGAAAGCTAATAAACTATATCCATTTTAAAATTTTAAATAGACTCTAAAAATGAAATTAACATTTTTTATAGGAATTTGAATGAGTTAGCTAAATTGTTTAAAATCAATAAAAGAATTCTTATCGATAAGAGAAATAGGATGATTATGATAATAATATTTGAATAATTAAAAAGAAAAATAAAAAAGTAATTATATCTATTTAATTTATGTAAGGGAATCACAATTTGATATAGATTTGATAATTCTAAATAAGAGTTTTAGATTTTTGTAAAAAAAAAAACTCTATCATTTGAAGATAAAGAATTTCTCAAGTATTTATAAATTATCAATATTTTATGAGTGGAGATACATATTTTTAACAATTCAAATTTACTTAAATTATTGGGCAAAATGCACAGATACAATAACAGCCTGGTTCAATATTTTAGTTATTATAGGTAGTAAAATCATATTTCTAAATTTCAATATGATAGAATAATTATAAGGTTCGTTTGGTTATTAAAAAAGGATTTAGGATTCAAAATAAGTTATAATACTATAAAAGAAATAGATATGTATTACAAGATTTTAGATATATAGGAGTTCTTGGAAGAGAATCTTCGATCTAACTACTAATTGAATAACAGTTATTAACAATTATTAATTCTCAGTAATTGAAATATTGTATAGAAACTTAAGAAATTAATAATAATAAAAGATTAACAGCTGATTTTAGTTTTGAATGGAACCCTTATATTGTTAATTCAATAAAATTATTAGTCTTTTTATAAAATGATTTCATAATTCTGGAAAATATAATGTTGTTTTAGATATCGTTATTTATCGAAAATTTAACTTGAAATATATAAGAGTATTAGAATATTTATCAATCTTATTTAAAGGATGAGTAAATTGACTAGTCTTAATAATTTTTAGATGAAAAATACTATTATAAATTGTTATTTGAAAAACAAATGATGTTATTGCAATATAAAGTTCCAAGAAAGGTCAGAAATGAGCATATGTTTATGAGATCAATGTATGAATGAGTAAAACGGTTTATGATAGTGTTTTTGAAAAATTACAATAATATTTAAAATAAAAATCCGATATATGGGTTCAATATGTGGAACGTCGAATAAAAGAGTTATTCCAAAAACAAAGAAAGCACATTTAGGTTTGAGATCAGGTCAAACAATCTCATCATAATCAATGTTCTAACAGCAATTAAATAAAAAACATAAGAGATTAATCAGATTCATAAATTGGATATTTAAAATGAAGACTTAGTTAATTGGGATGATCCTATGAAGCACTGCACGAATCTACTTAAACCAAAAGGGTATAAGGTTGCAAGAATTCTTAAGACAACAAGTTCATCAATAACAGCAGAAGTTCTAGATGTAACTTAATTATGAAATATTATAGGGTTTTGGAACATAATTAATATTTAAACGTTCTCTTTTTGAGAATTTCGATAATGCTTCGAACAATATATCATATTTGTATAACATGAATAAAGTTAGCACAAATGGCTTGTTAAGATTTACTTCTTTAACAATTAGTCAATTCGAATCAATTAATGTATAATTAAGACCTGATAAAACACTTTATGCAATTGATAGAATGATTCCAAAATTTAATACATTAAGTGATTCTATAGGAAACTTAAAATTAGAATCGCTTATGTAAAGTTTACTCATTTTGGAATAAGTGAGTGATACATTAAATTAATTACATAAGGAAAAATTTGCTTATCGTTTTTTAAGACCTGAATGCGTTTTGACAAAAGATGGTAAGAAGTTTTATTTAAGCAACCCTTCAATTTAAATACATGAAAAGGAATAAGTATTAGAAAAAATAAATATTTTAGGATATTATCAAGCTTATCATATAATAAGAAAGTGATTACTATATTTACGATTCCGTAATGGTTTCGATTTTGTTTCTATTCCTTGTAGATCATAAACTTTTTCCTTATGATTATATAGTTGAACAAAGAACAAACTAAAGTAAATGGGAAGGGTATGATATATTTGTTTAATGAATTATAGATTAGTGGATAATTATAAATAATCAATACAATCTCAATTTCAAAATGATGTACCTTAAATGATTATGTAATTAATAGAATAGATGACTTGCTTTGATAAATATGATATTCCTAAAATGAGTGATATCAATCATGCCATTAAAAGTGTTCGTCAAAAAGGAATGTAAACCTATTTTTAAAATGATTCATTTGGTGCATATCTATAATATCATAAAGAAAAAACTTTGTCGGAAGCATCTCCATGGTTATATTTTACTAAAGCGAATTAAATTCATTTGTTTAATTATGAAACCAATAAATTTCATTTTTTAAAGGTTTATAGAAAAAAATAACCATTTAAAATTGAATCTGATGTAGTTTATCATCCAAGTGAAGATAAGTTTTTTTTCTTTAGTCATAATGCATCTACTTTCCTATTAAAAGTTTATGATGAATCACATGACAGAGGATGTATTAGTTAAAAAAGAGAAGTTGAATTATTTAGAAATATTAAAACTGTCAAATTTGAAGATCCTTAATTGTTAGTAATCAATTTTGCTACAGAAGAAGAACTTACTTAAGAGTAACCTCTGGAAGTTATTGAAGATAAAAAAGATAACAAAAAGGGCAATAAGTAGTAATAATAATAATAGAATATCGCAGATTAGAAATCTAAGGAATTATCATCAATCATGATTATGAATCAATAACAAACTCTAGATGAAGTGAACTCGGAAGTGTATTTTAATTCTTATGAAGTGGCATTTAATTTAGAAACAGTAAGAAATGATAATGAAGAGGATGTCTATAATTATGGAGACGATGAATTTATAAACAAAAAAGTTATCAAAATTTTTCAAGGTCCCAAAAATTATTAATGGCATAGAAGTTCTTTTCATTTCTATGATCCACATAATAACTGTATATATTGTATACCAGATTACAATAATGTATTTTAAAATGGAATCAGATATTGTTATTATGATATTTAAAAAAGAAAAGGAACTTTTAAGGAAGGATTATTAAGATTCGCTTGTAGTACAGAAGAGATATTTAAGTAATTTTGTTTATTAAACTTTAAAATAAAACACATAGTATTTTGTATTGAAGTTCAACATGGAGTATATTTAATGTAAGCATCAAAAAACATCTTCATTTTAGATTTTAATTTTAAATGCTTTTATTCTTTAGCTTCTCTTACTCAATTATAAAATTATAAAGAAAACAATAAAGAAAATCCTATTTTATATCAAAATGCTTACGAAACAAGAAATTAACCCTTTGAATTGAAATGCTTGGATGCTGGAGGACATAACTATTTATTTTAAAATGGATATTTGCATTGCTTGGCAAGAAAAGAAATAGAAACTGTTCATTGTGTATATAATATCCTTCCAAATTAAGCATGTATTGAATTATTAAACTGCTACTCTTTACATACAAACCAAGATTTATTGCTTTTTATTCCAAAAACTTTGAATTTCGTTATAAAAGCACAATAAAAATAATTAGATGAGACTGTGTTTCGTAGATCAAAAGTAACATTTAATAATAAAGATTTTAGCATGTTAGATAATATGGTATAATAAAAGAATTATATGCTGATAATAATGAAGCTTATTTAAGTGCTGATATCGCAGATGAAAAAAAAAAGTTCTATTTACATTAAATCAAAGCCGAGACTTTAGTTGAAATATCATAATTATTCTAAGCATTTAGTAAAAAGATACAATCAGAAATTCTATTGACTCCTATTGAATATTTTGCATGTTCTGAAGAAAGTATTAGAAATTATGTATTTTAGAAAACTCTTTTTATATGTATTATGTAAATGAAGAAATTTCAACAACTTTGGATTCCGAAGTTGAAAATAGAAAATTATATAAAAACTCATTCGAACCAAAAGAATTAGCATTGATTGTAAAAATTATCTTTAAGGCTATTAAAGAATTGAAAGATAATCAAATAGAACATGGAAATTTATCAACTAATAGTTTATGTTTCACTAAATCTGGAATTATCAAAATATCAGGTTGGTATGTGGCTAATAGAAAGAATTTCTCTACTGATATTGATGATGCAATCAAGGTATTATATTGTCTGGCAACACTTTAAAGAATATAAGATATTGAAACTATGGATTTCTAAGATCCAGCCATCTGTGCTTATGATGGTCTTAGTGATTTCTTGAAATCCTCCTACAAATTACCAAAAAAAACACCTTATATAAATATCTTGAATTCAGCCTTAAATTTAAGTAAATAATTAACAGCTTAAAATGTTGATTTTAGTGAAATGTAAAGTAAAGCTTAAGCTATTTTATGGGTTGGTTATGGATCAAATAGTATAATCATAACCCCTTTAGAAAACATGAAGGATCCTAGATTTATGAAAGTATCTATCTTAAAACCAAATTAAACTAATTTTAAGATATCTAAACATTGTATGTTCACCTTTAATTTTGTGGATGTTATTTATATCTCTGGTGCTATTAAAGAAGATTTAAAGACATAACATCTATATGAATGCGCCTATAATAAACACAAAGATACTTAAACTGTAACATTAAAGAGATTACCTGACATCCCAGGTCCTATTTTGAGTCCATCTTTACTATATGCTGAAGGTAAAATCTATGTGATTGGTGGTTATGAACTTGGAGAAAATCTCAACAAATAAATTACTGATAAAGTCTTTGTGTATACTATCAAAACCAAATAATGGTAACATTATTATTCTAATTTATTTATCTAGGAAATCCTTAAAAAACTTACCTATTAACATCTATGGAGGAACTGCTTTACATGATGAAGATAAAAATATCATATATTTATTTGGTGGTGTTTCAAGTGAAATAGATCTTACTTCTGATAAACTAATTTATTTTACTTATGACATCATAAGAGATAATTGGGAATTCAATGTTGATTTATCTTATAAATCTCCATTTGTAAATTCACGTTTTACTAAACCAATAGTTGACATGGTCAGTCCCAAATTATTTATATCATACTATAAAACTGAAGAAGATTTTTTTATTGAAGTCTTTGAACTTGTCAAAGCAGGTGTTAGTTTAAAATTTAAGATTAAAAATCCTATTGCCAAAAAAAAATATGAAAAAGAAAACTTAGAAGCATACTCTGAAAAAACTCCAAAAGATTATGAAAGAACTTTACAAGATGATTTATCAATGGCTTTTTATAAAGAATCTATTTATGTCCTAGATGAAGAGACATAAAATCTTAATGTCTTCAGAATTAAAGATGTATTTCACCCTTAAATAGACATTGTTAAATGTTAAATTAGAGATAGCAATCCAATAACCATTCATTTAGTATAATAAGAAGCCTAATAATGAATAACTTTTATTTCATATAATAATTTATTCCTAAATATTACATTATTCTCATTGCTCTTTTATTTTTATTTTTATTTTCATTCATAATTCAAATTCCATAATTAATAAATATTCTTAAATTATTTGATAAAATTTTTATATTTATCTGTTTAAATAAATTTAAAAAATAGTAGAAATCCTTTTACAAATAAATTTAGATATAAAAGTTATATTTATTTAGTTTGATTAGACAAAGTTCTAAAAAATATGAATTATTTATTAAGTAATTTCATAACTATGTAAATATTTTATATTTTATCATTCACAAATGAAATAGTATGTACCAATTTTATTCGAACATGATTAACAGTAATGATGAGCATCTTTGCAAGACTTATTTATGATATACTAAATACTTACTTCCAAAAAGAAAGGCAATAAAAATAAAAAGAAAATAGGAGTTAAAAACATTAAAAAGCAACAAAAACAGCTACCCCATCCTGGCTTTGATTCAACTTTTGATATCATTATATGTTAACATTTTTCACATTTTAATATTTAAGGTTTTCTACTATAAGGTTTCAAAGGCGCTAGCAAAATTTCTCCTATATTAACTCATATAAAAATTACATCCATCTTCTCTTTATATTTCACGATTTTCTATTGGCTGGTTTTCTTCGTATGCATCGTTAACTCTATCTAGTTACTTTTTTTATTGAATCATCTCATATTAATCTTATCTCTACTACAAAACAAGATTTTATGATAAAGGTTATTAAAAAGGTTATCTTTAAATATCATTTATCCTTTATTCTTAACTTAGATTTTAGTTAATTTATGATTAAGGTAATCTAGTCTTTAAAGGAACATCCTCTTATTCATTAATAGATTATCTAAATTATTTAACAATAGAGATTTATGGCACAATATCACCATTAGCTTATGCATGTATTTATATTTAGGTCTTATTTGACATAAGGATTCTTATTTTACTATAATTTTTGTTTTAAGTAAATTAAATTTCTATAATTTTATATTACGAAATTTTAATTATGCCAAATTTTATTTTGATGTCTATAGATTCGAATTCCTTATCAAAAAACAATAATCTTGTAATAATTTCTTATTATTAATGAATTTTTTTTACATAATATAAAAAATCATATTTTATATAATTCAAACTTTATTCTCATTAATTTAAGCTTATTACTATTTAAACATTAATTCTTTTCAATAATTTATAAGATTAAAATTCAAATATTTATTGAATTAATTCCAATTCTATATTTGAATTCAATCCAATTATTGAAACTAAAATATTAAAGATGTAATCACTATTTATCTCAACTGAAATCTAAAAGTTAATTTTATAAGAATTATAATAATAAGTTTCTTAAATTAAATAAATAAAAATTGGATCTATTTAAAACTTTTATCAAATTAATTTGTAATTTACAATTACACTCATCAAATAATGTTAAAAAGAGAGCCAAAAAGAAAGAGATTAAATTTTAATTCATTAAATTTCTATTTTGTAAATTCAATTCCTTCTATACAAAATAGAAACCTTAGAAATTCAAATTTTAATTGAAGTTCATTTTAGGAATAAAAGGATTAGATTAAGTTTATCTAACTCTAACTTAGTATAATGATATGAATTAACTGTATTAATAATATCATTGTGAATTAACTGAGATTCGAAGGTCTTTTGATTTTCTGTTTTTTTTGTTTTTGAATTCATATTAATTATTAATTAAATGACATAATAATTATTTAATTGAGATATATCTTTAAATTATCATCTATGGTAAGTTTAAGCATATGAATAAATAAAAAGTAAAATAGTGATTATACATTTGTAATTTCTCAGTAAAGAGGGTATTTGTTAATGGAAATGATATAAATAAATGATAGATTTAATTATATTGTAAAATGAAATTGATAACTATAATCAGATCTCAGTTGTCAACTACTTGAGATGAGTTCTTCTTTTAGGAGCATAGTTTCTTTAAGTAGGGAGATCTTGTATAACTTACTGATTGTCAAATTCATCAATTATAACATGAGAAGTTTAAAAAGAAACTTATCTTTTATTACTATTGATGATTGACTTAATCTTTTTGCTTATGTTTTCCATTTCCATAGTTTCTCTTTGTGTTTATATTTCTTAAATTTGAAAAAGATCATCCATATTCTTTTTGTGAATGTTTACATGTAATGAAAGACTGGGAATGTTTGGTAAGATTTAATCTGTTTTTTATGGTGACAATCCGTTTCCGATAGCATGTCTTCTTCTTACAGTTTTTGGGATTATTATTTCTTCAGGCATTTCTAATTCTAAGACTTTTTCTCTTTATTCAACTTCAAATTTTTTGGGTTAACTATCTATTTGATTTAAAAATAAGGAAGGACAGAAAGTTTTGTTCTTTACAAATGTTGATCTTCTTGAGGAGTTTGGAGTTGATTCTATTAAACTATCCTTTTTATACATTAAGAAATAATTATTTATCAATATCACTTTTTAATACGATGATTTATTTCATAATAAAGATTCCATAACTTTCATCATGGCTCTTTCTGATCCTAATTCTTACCATTCTTTTCTGGAGATCCAGAAATTCTCTTTATCTTTCATAACATTAGACAGAAAAGAAGCTCCAATGAACACATTATATTTTCTTCTAGCTGGATCCTAAAGAAAAATAAATAGAGATATAAATGTATACCAAAACTTTAATTTTAATCTTAGAACTAGCAGCATATGCTGCATTTCCTTTTAATACAGTTTCTTCAAAAATGGTTCTTAATTGATTCTATAATCTTGTTGGAAATCCTGGGAACATTGTAGTACCACCACTTATCAAAATATTATCATAGAAAGTTTTCCTTGCATCAATAGGAGATTTCTATTAATAATTTTATTAGATTTACTTAAATAGCATTAAAAACAATATCAGCACATCCAGGTGCATCCTTACCAAGCAACCATGGTGAAAATAAAATCTCTGGAGCCATATATCTTTCTTATCCAATCTTAACTCTACCTCCATCAGGTAATCTAAATGTACTTTCATGACAAGTTGTCTCTTATGCTAATTTAGTATCCATTCTAATATCAGAACTTACAAAACATAGTGCTTCTTTGATTTCTCTAACTAATTCAAAATCAGCTGAAGAATTAAAAGCATATCCTCTTTAAAATAATAATTTGACTAATTAATCTGTAACATGTCTTCCTGCTATATTCATTCTCTATGCTCCTTGATTTAAGCAAAATCCATCAAATACTGGCATACAATGAGTAACACCATCACCTGCATCTAATAATAAGGCTGTTCTCAATCCTTCTGCAAATAATGGAAGCAATGCTTGGATTCCTACGTTGAGTTGCCCGAATCCAAATTTCTCAAATTTTATCTCTGCCATCTTTTCTCTATTTTTTTTTGGATTTCCAGCAGCTTCTGTCATCAATACTGTTTAATCTTGTGGATCGATACCCAACTTTTTTAATAATATTCTAATCTACATACTTTTTTATAACCATAATTCCAAATTAATTCCATATCATCCCAATTTTTCACCACTCCTTCCTCCAAAGGATGAGTCAATTCTAATAATCCTCTATATGGTTAAGCTTCATCTCCTATCATAATATCCTATAATTTTGATCATTTCTATATACTTTTAAGTTGGCATCATCCAATTACTCATCTGCTCTAAGTGTTGGTCTTCCAACCATAGCTGGAAATGAATGTGCTGGAAAATTATCTCCTGCAAATCCAATTTTCAAATATCTAACTATCATAGTAAATATACCCTGTTCCTGAATCTTCAATTATTGGTTTAGACATTATATTGATTTTATAAATATATCTCTTATTTAATATAATATTCTTATATTAAATATATATATATGTTACCTATATTTTTATCAATCACTCTCCTCATCTAATTTTAACTTTATCTATGTCAACTTTAAAATTTATATAAACTACAATAAAACTATAGAATATTGAATCCTTAAATAAACTTTAACCTTTAATAAAGTTATAGCAAATTACTTGAAAAACTAAAACTAACAGACGGAGCAGAAAATCAAATATATCTTTTCAAAATTATAGTTTAAAATCTTAAAATAATTCTATCAAAACAATACCATTACCAAACTCCTAAAGTATTGTCTTAAATTAAGGATCTTTTAACAATAAGCTAAATATTTTCCCTTTCAGAATACTGTTATTTGACTTAAAAAAAGCAAAATCAAATCAATTGATCTTATATAGATACCCTTTATAAATTAATAACCATAATAAATATCATCAATTACTTTCTAAAATAATTTATTTAGTCAAAAATTAATATATAAAAATAAGGAAAATCTAAAAGGCTGTTTTAAGCAACAATTTAAAATGGATCTAAATAACAATATAATATATTTATTTGTTTGGATTTAATTTAGTATTGTTAATAGTTTTGCATTTCTCCGTTCCTGTTTAAAATTAAGATTAAGAATTTAAAGCTAAGATAATTAAATTAAGATTTTAAATTTGCTTTAATATCAATTCAATGGAAATCCAAAATTGTAAATTATAAAAGAACATATATAATATTTAGTAAAAATAACTTAATTAGATAATAATAGAATGAGAAACAGTCATTCTAAGTTGAAATTATAAAAGGTAATTGATTCTAAAATGAATTAAATTTTATTAAAGGTTTAATAAGAGGGAAATTTATATAATAAATATTATTTAAAATTTGAATACAATTTTTTATGAGAAAAGGGACCAAAAAATAAAATAAAAAGCAATCATAATTGTAATCAATAGATGAGATGAAGTTAATCAATATTTTTGGTATTAAAGAGTTAATATATAGAAATGTTGGAGGATCCAGATATAAAATAATCGTAAGTAATATTAAAATTAGAGGAATAATAATAAGAGAGTAGTGAGATAGTGTTATTAAGTTTTTTGAATTTCTATTTAAAATTAGTTGGTTTGGATTAATGTAATCAATATTTAAAAGGAATGAGTTTGAGTTAAATAAATTTAGATGAAATCATAAATAAATTAGAGCAATTGTAAATTGAAAACTAATAAACTCTAATAAATGAAGAATAATGTTTAAATGTAGAGAATAATAAAAAGCTTATTTAATTTTTTGATACATTATTTTCAACCTAAACAGAATTGCCATTTGAATGCGAATAATTTTTTAAGATAAATTTTAATTGGATAACAACATTATCATAAACAAAGTTTAGAAGTGCAAGATTGGCAACTATAGAGATCATTTCAATAATTGTTAATTCAATTCTCAATTATATAGAATTAATTAGTATAAATAATAATCATCTATTTAGAAAACAAAGAACAACAGAAAGAGATCATGTAATTTATTAATAATATTTTTGATTATTTGGTTGCAAATAGAACATAAGACGTATAATCTACTATAAAAAAAAAATCAATTCAAATAATATTTAGCGCTTTTTTAAATGATTCGATACCAATTGATCCATATCATAATTAATTAGGTTGTTTATTTTTAAGTGAAAATCATGAATGCAGAGAAGCTTCAATGATTGAACTAGAAAAAATTTATAAACATTTAGTAGAAAAAAAAAAATCTTTAGATCCAATTTTAGAATTTTTGAAAGGAGAGTAAGAAGCTATCTTAAGTTTAATTTTTGATCCTAATGAAAGTGTTTAGTTAAGATTAATAAACTTTTTAAAAGTATTTTAAAAATGATGATAATTTTAGGCACTATCATATTCTACTAAAATAAATTCTGATTTCTTTAGGCATAAAACATGTTAAGCCTTCTTTAGAATACTATTTTCTAAAAATTTAAGAATCAGATATGATTCAACTCAAATTCTTCATTTATTTGAAAAACCAATTAAATCAGTTGAAAAATTAGTTGAATTTTATTTGAAATATGCTCCTTTTGAACTTTAAACATTTGAAGAAAGTTTCAATTTTATTATTTCTTTCATTCACAGTCATCCTTTTGTTTGTTTACCTGAACAATATTCTGTGTTTTTTGAAAATAATCAATCTGAAGTATTTATAAGTTTAGGATTATATTTTTATGCTTCTATTCTATAATATCAATTTATATATACAAAATTTTGGTGGTTAGAAGAGAATGATGAACCTCCATAATATACTGATGTATTTACTAATTATTTCATTAACAATACAAAAATGTCTTTGGATTTAATTGATGAGGTAAATTAAAAGTATATTTATTATAGAATTTATAATTGCCTTATTTACATATATATTCAAATCTAAATTTCAGAATTACATAAAACAAAGCTATTAAAGCAATGTTTGTGAGTGCTTAAAAGATTTTCTAAAAAAGTTAAAAAATTTAAATTATCAATTAATTGTGCAAGATGATCTATAATTGTAGTTAGATACTTATAGATTCTGAAATAGTAAAGGAAAACGTAAAAGAAATAATTAAATATTCTTAAAAGTTATTTAAAGAAAAATTAAATCTTATAACATTACAAAAGATAGAATGCCTGATTAAAACAAATTTGGTGAATCCAAAATTAGTATTAGATCCTTTTAATGGAATTTTTGAAATTAAAGATGATAAAAGTATTATAGTTGTAGCTAATTTGTTGGCCTCATGTCTATAAAATTATTTAAAAACATTACTAAATTAATTTAAAAATTAAGACATTGAAATTGAAAATAATTATAGAGAAATAAGAGATCTATTTTATAATTATTGTTTTTCAATTTTAGAAAATAAAAATAAAGAAAAATATCATCTCTCAATTTTATAATTAATTCTATGTAACTTAACATATACAAATAATTATAAATTATAAAGACTAGGTTTGCATTAAGATATATCATAATAAAATTATTGTTTACTTTATATGTATTTACATGAATATCTATTTGCAGAATTAATAAGACAGTCTAGTTACGAGGAAGAACATAATAATGAAAATAAAAGAAGAAAAACTCATTCAATAATAGATAATTTACCACTACTTACTGTTTAATAAATGGAATTACTCAATAACTCTATGAAATTAATTAATCAATGTCCTTCAGTTTTATTAAATAAAGAATTTGGAATTTAATACCTTGCTTAGACATTAGAATTAATGAAAAATCATAATTACTTTAGAGATTTAAAAAATTAAATATTTTAAACCTTTGAATAATCTTTATAAAGAGTTATTGAGAATGATTAAATATCAAGAAAGGATGAATTCTGGAAATTTATGATTATTTATTCTTAACTTAAATAAGAACAATAATAAGATGAATTATTTAATGAATTCGTTAAATTATGTATCAATACCTATTTAGCATCAGTCAATAAATAAAATTTATTTGAAAAAAGAATCAAATTTATTAATAATTGTGCAGAGATGATTTAATTAGGATTTTAAGAAATTGATAATCTGCATATCTTTGGATTACTTAATTTTATCTTTCACAAACCATCTAAAATATTAAAGGTTTTATCGATTGATAAATTAACTTATTAAAAGTTTTATGCATTTTATGAATCTAAAAGTTAAGAGTTTCATTAAAGCAATAAACCGGAAGGTTTTAAGAAGGAAGCAACAAAGTAAGAGTATTCATTTAGAAATAAATTAAAATAATCAAGTGGTTTAACAAAGAAAGATATTAATAAAATGGTTACAAAAGTTTAGAAAAGTGCTTAAAAGGATAGTGTAGATTAAACAAGTAATAAATAGAGTATAGAAAATGAAATGAAAAATAAAGAAAAAGGAAAATAATAAATGTAATTATATGATGAGGATGATGAAGAAATTGAAATTCCATTTACAAAATCTATGACTAAATGATTATTTTATGTTTACTCAAGTAGGTCCTCATTGTTTAAAACACATCCTTATATATTGGATAAGTTATTAAAGCAAATAAAATAAACATTTTTCCTTTATGGTTCCAGTACCAATTTTATATTTGTCCATTCTCTTTCTACATGGAATGACTTCTAAAATGTTTTAAAGAGATGTCTTATTGGCTAATATATTAATGCTAAGAATTTCTTAGTTTTGTTAATAAAATGTCAAGTCTAAATAGTATAAATCTTAATAATTTTGATATTTCAATTATCACCTTTTACTCTTCTTCCTTCTACCCATTCAGCTTCAACTTCTCTAAGGTCTTTATCCACCAATATTCCTCTACCATGTTGTTTTCCATCCTTCCAATAACCTTTATATTATTTCCCATCAGACCATTTAAAAATTCCATAACCTTCTTTTTTGTCTTCAACATAATCACCTATAAAATTATAAATTTCAAATTACCATTATATTATTTTCCATCAGGCCAGTTAAAATCTCCTTTACCATGCATTTTATTATTCTACCATTATCCTTTATATTTTCTACCGTCTGCCCAAACATATTCACCAAAACCTATAATTATTTAATAAGTAGTTAATGTACCTTCTATATTATTATCTCTAAAATCTCCTTAATAAATTGCTCCATCACTCCATTTAAATTTTCCTTTCCCATCTTTCTTTCCATTAACGTAACTACCAATATATTAAGCACCATCTGGCCACATTTCTGTTCCATTTCCGTGTTGCTAATCCTCCAACCAATCTCCTTCATATTTTGCTCCATCAACATGATGATAAACCCCTTATCCTTATGCTCTATCATCAACCCAATCACCATCCTAAAGATTATTTAAGACTATTACATATGCATCTCCATCTGCATGAATTAATCTACCTTTACCATTCGCTGTATGAGAACTCCAAAATCCTTCATAAACTGATCCATCTGGCCAGTATTGTTTACCTTTCCCCCATCTTTTATGATTTTTCCATTGACCCAAATATATAGATCCGTTGTCAAATTACTACACTTATCATCTAATTAAATACATATGGCCCTAATTCAATACAATCATGAAATTATGAAAGAGATTTCTAATCATATTGATAGTTTCCAAGTCTTTCAAGTGTTTTACGTACTTATTCATTTTCTATAGTAAGATCTTTATCATATGGTTTGGCCTCTTCCTAATTTGGTCCATGAGTCTAAATCTGTTACTTTTATTTCTCTCTTAGAGCCTGAATATTTTTAATTCTTTTACATCATCTGGGAAATTAGGACTATGATGCTAAACTAAATTTGCAGGCTAAGGTTCTTCAAGTTTTATTGGATCATTTTCTTAAACCTCGTTTTTAACTTCCTTTGGCTTTTCTGTTTCCAAAAATTCACGAACTTCAACATTTCCCTCCAATTTTCCAGGAGCTGTTATATTAATCTCCTACATTTAGGGTGTTCCTGAACAACAAGTAGCTCCCATCACTTTATAATTTTTATTAATAATATTAATAAAACGAAATAAGAGGTTCTAAAACTTATATAGCAATTTCTAAAGTACTGTAATCCTATAAAGAATAACAACTGTAAATAAAATCAAAGAACTTAAATCCTCTCATTTTTATCTATTAGTAAAAAAATAATAATTAATTTTCATGATTTTGATGTAACTCATACAACTTTAACACAAATAACTTCATTTTCCTTTCTAATGAAAATTTATTCAACATTAATTATTTTCCTCTTATCAAATCAGAACATTTAATCTTTGGATTTGGTTAATTTCTTTATAACTAAATGATTTGGTATTTTAGTTTAATATAATTATAAATAATTTTAGTAAAAACTTTAATCGATTTTAAAAAATCTTATTCTATTGATTTATAAATATTTTATTCTCAATTGATAATAATTAAAATCGATAATTTATTAACAACGTAATTATTAATATGTGGTTGCTAATTTTATATCTATATAAAAGTATATGAATTAATATTGTGATAATTGTTTAAATCTTTAGTATTCATTATATTTTTTAATCTTCCTCGAAAAAGTTATCAAATTATTTATTTTATACTTGAGAAATATTAAAAATTTTAAATAATCTTTAATTTAAACTGATATCTTATCTCTTAAATGAATTTTTTGAAAAGAAAATCTAAATCAATCCTCTCAAAATAAGTTAAATTTAATTTATCTAAATTGTGAGATTATATATATTATTCAATCATAAAAAGATATGGAATATCTATATTGTTTCATTATCTGATTAGCTGATTAGATCAAGTTTTTGAGAATATTATATTCTTAAATTAAATCTTCGATAAATTATACATCAGTAATAAAGTTTTACTATTAAAGTTATCTTAAGTATAGTAAGTTGTAAAGATTTTATATAGTAAGTAAAGAGATTCATTATCGGTAATTTTTATCTGAATTGAAATTGATTCAAAAATCAATAATAATAATAACGTTCGATTTTTATATAATAATTTTATTTCTTTTTATCATGTTTTATACTCATTTATTGAATTGAAAATACTATTTTTTTGTTTAATGTCTCTTAATATTAAAACAAAGCCTTCTTAAGTTAAATGAATTAGAAAAATATTCTTAGATTTTCCTATTCAATTGAAATATAAATATTAAAATTGTGTTATAAATTCATTTTAATATTTATTTTCTTAATATTATAATATAGATATTTGTGATTACTCTAATGAAAATGGTACTAATTTTTCATATGTTGCATAAAAAAAAATTAATTAAAATATAAATTTTATGACAACATAATCTGGCCCATTTTCTACTCCAGCTTTTATTATTAAGCTATATGATATTTTGGATGAATAAGTAGAAACAATATATTTATATGAGAATTAGGTTCAGTTTAATTCAATCATCAAATGGAGTGATGATGGTGAATATTTTATTGTTTTATAACCTAAACTAATGGAGAATGAAATACTATTACAATACTTTAAACATAATCATTATTAATCATTTCTTAGATAACTCAATATGTATGAATTTATCAAAGCCAGAAATTCAGAAAATTATGAGATATTTAGTCATCCTTTCTTCAAAAGAGGCAATAAGTAAGATGAAATTAATATTTTAGAAAACAATTATCATTAATCAAACGTAATCCTATAAAAACCAAATGCAAAGTAAAAAAAGAATTAAAATCATCTGTAAAATAATATGATTTTTAAAAATAAATGGATTCAGAATTATTATTTTTAAAATAAAGACAGAATAAATTTGAAACACAGTTTTAAGAAATTATCTCATAAAATGAATAAATAATGGATTAACATAAACAAATTTGGTAAGAACTAGGTAATTCAAAAAAAACACTTGATGTTAAAATTGATAGAATTAGTTATTTGCTTAGCTTTATTATTTAATAACAAGGGATGAATAATTAGGATTCAATTGAAATGTTAAACTAAATTTAGTGTAAACCAAAATAGGAATATTAACCAGTGGAATCATTATCACCTCTTTTAAAAAGGATGTAAAATTAAATGACTTGGAACTTAAAAGTACCAACCTAATTAGGTACTTTTAGTCCAATATATAATGATTAAGGTATAAAATTAAATTAAACTTAATACTAGCCTATTCACCATTAGCAATAAGAAGCCAAGAAAGTCTTGATAGTTACTAAAGTTTAAGTCCCTTTTACTAATCTTTCAAAGACTAGTGATCATATAACATAACTTTAAGTATTAATTATTGAAATTCCATTCTTCAGAATGTGAAAAAAATTAATTATTATTGATCTAAAATTTCATTAAATTATAATTTTAACTCTCGCTTTCAAAAATAATTTATTAAATTATGTATTCTACTGTTTTATTGATTTCTAATTAATATTCTTATGCTTAGTAAGAATATCTAAATATCTATCAGCTAATATATCAATTTTCTGGAATCAAAAATAATTTATTTATTTTACAAATTCAGAAGAATAAAAACCTGAAAAATCCTAGAAATTTGGACATCAAATTATTCAAATTTAGTCTTTTCTGTAATCAAAAATTGTATTAAATTGTTTTCTCTATAAAAGTTTTACTCTTCAAGAGCTTTTAAAAAAAAAAAAATTAATTAAAAACATGACTATTTAAAATATCAGTAAAAATTATAAATTTTATAATAATTTTTATTCACCCAATCAGATTATTATATTATATTAAGTTAAGATTGATACGAAGAATTTGATTAATAAATTATAAAAAAGAAACTAGTTTACATATCTTCTAATTGTATAAAATAGAAAAAATTTTTAAATATGAAAAACTACTAAATTAAACTACATAATTATTTGTGATTTAAGACTATATAAGCATCTAATTTTTCACTTTATTTTAATGAAGAATTCTAATTATAAAATCAAGTATCTTCCTTATAATAAATGATTAAGATTAAAAGTAAATAAGATGTATATTAATACTTATAGAATTCTAAAAACAATATTATTTGTGCATTATTTTATTTTATTTTATATAATGTTATTATCTTCTTAGATGTAGTAAAGATTTGAATCTACTTAAGTTTCATTTTAAATTTTTTTATTTAGATTGAAATATTATCTTTAATAAATGGAAGTTTATTATGATAATAAATCTCAACAAAGAAACAATCTTATAAATTTAAATTCTTTTATAAAGAATATAAAAAGAAAAATTTGTATTTGTGTTATGCCTTTTTTGGTAATATTTGTAAGTTCCAAATAATTAGCTATGAGTTTATTTGAATAATAATTGAGCACATTAAAATAAACTTTGATTTGATCTTACTTAAGGGAATCTTTTATAATTATTATTTCTAGTTTTTTTATTCAATTTAAAATATAATATAGAAATAGAGGTACGTATACAGATTATTTAAATTTACCAAATAAATATCATTTAAGGAATTACGAAAATAATGGTTATTTATATTTTTTATTAATAAGAACTTCTTTTTTAAATCTAATAATTATCAAAAACGAAGAGTAATAACCATGAATATAATGTATTTAGTTCCTTTAATTTAGATCAGTATAAATTAATTCTTAGTTATAATATTCAGATTATGAGTATTTATACATTTGAAAAATAAGAGATCTTGAAGACATTAATAAACATTTTAATTATTTATTTATTTGATTTATTTCTCAATGCCATAATTTTAATGGATTATTCTATTCTTAAGTTTTTTGAGCTAAAATTTAATCTGCATTTTGATCTCTCAAATAGATTTCAGGTCTATAAACAGATCGAACTGGGTTTTAAGCAATTCTAAATAAATTAGTTATTTGATTTGTTGTTGATAATTTAGCCCAAACTCCTTCGATTAAATTCTTTGTTATTATTTTTATTATTACATATCCAACATAAAATACAGCTATTGATGCAATAGTACCAAAAGTAAATGCATGAGCTCTTTACAATCTCAAGTGATAGGATCGCTACTTTGCATCTTAAATGCTAAAAATCAATCTATATCTTACTATGAATATTCATATAATTTTTTTAAAGATTCTTCAGCAGTCAAATTTGAACGATTTTGATTAACCAAGTCTTTCATTTATATAAATTTTTTAATTATTAACAAATATAATTTATCAACTTTATTCGTGATCCTCAACATATTATGCTTTATCTAATGCATTAATTCCTTCTAAATGATCAATCTCATGTTAATAGATAAATGCTTGTGTTCCTTATGCTTCTACCACCATCTCTATTCCCAATAAATTATAATACTTCATCACTATTTTACTTGATCTCTATACAAATGCAGTTTTCTTACAATAAATAATTATTAATACATTAGGCGGAAGACTTAAACAATTCTCTTAACTTAGAACTAAATCATTTGATTTTTGAATTATCTCTGGATTCAAGAAGACGTCAACCTTTTTAATATATTTTGTTTTTTTCCTTAATTTTTACTCTAAATCTACTGCGACAAACAATCTCTTTTCCCAACCTACTTAAGGTGCTGCCAAAGCTAAAGCATCAATTTAAGAATTTTTATTATATAATCTTAAAGTGTCAATCATTATGCTTAATGTTTCTTCTTCTTTACTTGTAAAATTATAATACTCGTGAATTTTCTTCCTTAAGATGTCATGTGAGATTGGCAATACCTTAAAAACTTCAAACCCGTTCAATAAGTATTTTTACATAAATTAATAATCAATAAGTTAATTTTGAGTCATCTTCAAAATCTCTATCTATTTTTAACTTTCTTATTCTTCTACCGTACATCTAGTATGAAACCGATTTTGAATTATCATCTTAAAGTTTTGACTCCTTCAATTCTTATTTTTGTTATTTGCTATCAAACTCACTTGATTTAATATTTATTTCACTAGATTTATCATCCTACTTTTTAAATTTTGATAATATTTCTTCCTTGCTTTTTATAGTTTTTGATTTTTAAACTTTCTCCGCTATAAATTAATCTTATTTATATTTTTCTTTTAGGTTTTTTCATTTATTTCCCTTGCATTTTTTCTTATTAATTAATCAATCTTAATTCATTTTCATTAATTTCTTCATATGACTAATTCAATTTTCTTACATTTCTTATTGTTTTTTCTTCAGTAATAACCATTTTAATAAATTTTAACTTATTATCTAATAATTAGACATTCTTTTCTTTTATTACTCAGTATCATACTTTTTAATTTTATTATTTGAATCAAACAACACCATATTGCTGCATGAAGCTGGTGTAGTTAATTTAAAATACTCCAATAGATTTCTTAGATCCTATACGAATCCATCTACCATTTATATTTCAAAATGAATTTTATATTTAGTATGATATTCTCTCAAATCAACCATTTTAGCAAATATAAATCAACATATTTTAAAAAGAATTGATTTTAAGTTTTTTCATCATTCAAATATATGCCAGCCAATTCATATACTCTTCTGGTTAACAAGGCTTAAGTATCATTTTCTATTTCTTTCATTCCAAATCTTTTTAACCTGGATTATAAGAAACACTAATAAAAGGATCTTTTTTTAATTGTTTATTATTAGAATCTATTTATTGCTCTTCTTATTCTTCCAAACCAACTTAAATTAATTTTTACCATCACAAACTTCGAGCCTAAACTCTTAAGAATAAACATTAGTTGATTTTTGCACCATATCCATTTCTTCCTCCAACTATTCTTTTTTCAATATCATCAAATTGCTATAAGTCAGAAACACTCCAAAAATTAATTCTAAAACATATATCTATTATTCTTAATAAATTTCAATAGGAATAGGAAAACCATCATTTTTTATTGTAATTTCATTTCCTAAGTCTACTTTGATATAAGATTATTTATATTAATGATTATCTCTTTATAAATTGTCAGCTGCATTGACTAGGATTTCATCAAATATTTTGAAAAAAACAGGTAAAATATTCAATGTCTTTTTGAATAATTTTTCCATTTTAAATAATCCACATTTTTTTAGAATTTCTTTATAACCTTCATATATATGTGTCTTGCCTTTAAAGAATATGTTCAATATGAGTCATCTTCTTATATTGTTCTTCAATAGTCTTTTGGCGCATATTAAAATTGAAATTATAAATGATTTAAATTTATTCATCCGGAGAAAAGAGATTAACTACGAGCCTCTTGAACTTTCTTTTTTTCTGATTAATGATTCATAAGCGTTTAAGACTTGCGATGTTTTGAAACATCATCAACTATTATACAACTCTCTTCGCTTAGACTAACCTCTTCTTTATCTACATGACATTATAGCGTGATATGGGGATCATTAAACAATGATCCATGATTAGATTCATATTCTTTCAAGAATTAATCAACTGGTTTTACACAGGATTTGGTTGCCATAAATTTTAAAAAGGGAATTAATCTAAGTAGACATTCATCATCCTATGAATCTAAAAATGATGGAATCAATAACCCATTATCAGGTTGCAATTCAAAGGCATTAGGGTTATTCTATATTTCATATATAAATCATACATCTATGAAAATTAACTATTCCAGTGGTCGATCTAAAATAGTAAGATCTTTCAGACAATTACCATTTACAAAAATACAATTTGATCTTGCAAAATAATCACTTATATTTTTATCCTCATCTATGTATTTTAAAACTTTATCACAATATGATTCATAACCAGCAGTAAATATTATGATCTCATAGTATAAACTCATCTATTTAAGAAATTCTTTCAAATATGGTCTTCTACATAAATATACATTGTAAAGAACTCCTCTATGCCAAACATCGAAAATTGTTTCATAATTGAAATTTTAGTTTTCTTTAAATTCACAATGAACCAAGGTTTCATCCAAATCTAGAACTAATGTTTTCTTTTTTCTTCCTTCAGATTCCTAAGTTGAAAGTCTATATGATTCTTCTTGAGAATCTCTTTTTTGCCTAAGATTTTAATAGCATTTTTTTATATATTGCAAACAATTCATTTTTATTACTTAAATGATAACTATTATAATTTTTCAGGAAATCATCAAAAATGTTACATAACATTTCTTTTAAATTTGTTCAGGAACACAAGAAGGAGTATTTATCTAATGAAACTATGAAATTGAATAGAAAATCATTACCTGAAGTACTTAAAGATAATGTTAATCACATAAAATTATTATTATGAATTTTATACTGAAAAATGGGATATATTTATTTTTTATTATAAAAAATTTTAATGTTAATATTCCAAAGTAAATAATCTCAAATGACTTTATGTTAATAAAATTTTTTAGTAATTTTATACAGAAATAAAAATAGCTTTTTTGTTCTCAAAAACGTTTAATAAATTTTTATAATCATTATTTAAAGTTTGACAAATCAGTAACTAACTTTTATAAAGTCTAGTATCACATTAAAATATTGAATATTGATTAAAAGGAAATTATGGATGGATGAAAAAGCATTAAAATATTTGAAAAGCTGTTAGTTTAATGAATAGGAAAAACAAAACATATTTTTTTTATTTACACAACTATTCTTCCTAATAATTAAATCTAATTTACAATATAGATGAAATAACAGTTAAAGTTATTTTAATGACCTAAATTTACTATCTATAAATTCATAGAAAAAAGTGACCCTTCTAATAATTACTACAATTCTTGATTACTTAACTTCAAAATAATTTATACTTACTATAAGAATATTTATTAAAGTTTATTTTATTTAATTTATTTTTTTAAAAGCTTATTTTAATTATATCTTAAATTCCCTTGATAAAGCAGATATAAATACTAACGCAATATTGTTAACTAACAATCTTATAGATTTATTTACTAAAAGGGAAGATATACAAGTTTAATTTAGCTTTTAAGAAGATGTTATAACTAAACAATTATAGGGTCAATATAACAGTAAGATTAACTAAAAAGATGTTAATTTCAATTTGAAATTGAATAATAGAAATTGTGAGATATTTAAATTATGTTTAAACATGAAGGATACATTAAATTATTCTAATTTTGTTAAATAAACGAAATTTTGGAAGTACGATCTATTGCCATGTAACTATTTTATTATTGAAACTAAGCTTTGATTCTCTGAACATGACTTTATCAATGTATTTGAATAGAATATGTCCAGTTACAATATTTTTCTTAAATATTTTTAAAATGAAATAATGCTTAGATTAAATTCAATTCAATCTGTTTCACACAGATTAAATCTAATAAATCTAGTCAAGATTCTAATGTTAAAAAAAATGCTCAACTCTTGAATAAATTTAGTGTTAAAATTTATATTAAATTTGAAAGTTAAAATAGAGGATTATTAAACGTATCTATGCGAAAATGTGCTGAATATTTAGAAAATTTTGGATTACAATAATAAAAAGAGCGTCAAATTATATACACATATGTACAAATATGGATATAAAATAAAATAAAAATATTTTATCATTATATTAATATTATCTAAAATAATATTATGTATGAGTTTGCTAATGAGAAAATAAGAGGATTAAATGGATCTAAAATAATTAGATAGGATAGAACAAAATATCGAGTATGAATGAAAAATAATATAATAGAGTCATAATTTCTTTTCTGTGAATCCTCATGTTAGAATGTTAAGTCAATTATTCTAAAAAAGTTTATATTTGACATAGTATAAAGAGATGCTTTTCTTAAGTCTGTAGTAAATTTATTTAAGAACATCATAAATTCTAACTGTTTTATAATGGATGCAACCGCCAATTATTTGTAATTCAACTAAAAAGAGAGATCAATTGTACTTAAAAATTATTCAATATGCTTAATAAACCAGATAATTAGGTATCGTTCCAGAATAAATTTATATAATTGAAATTGAGCGATTACTTAAAGTAATATAAAATGACAATAAAGAAATCACTTTAAAAATTCTATATGAATTATGTGTTTCAATGAATTGTATTATAAGAGGGAAATAAGAATTTGTGTTGTATGACAAATTTTTTGCTTATTTATATCATCAGTTTAATTCAGGATTTGATTTCGTTTAATAGTCAATTTAATAAAGAGAGTATCTAAAGAAATAAAAGGAAGAGCAAAAATTAAGTAAGTTAAACTAGTATGGTTTAAGAAGAGTAGGATAGATATCAATATTAAAAAATGAATTCTATTTAGAGGAATAAAAAACAGATGTTATCACCAATAATCCTTAATTACTTACTATTGATTCACAATTGAAACTTCCAAATTCAAGGTTGGTATCTGCAAAATTATCATCATAAATTTAAAGTGCTGAATTAGCAATCCAAGATTTGTAAAAAGAATTAAAGGATTATTATAATATGTATGCAGAGAATTTTTATGATTCAGTAAAAAACTTGATTTAATTTAAAGGTGGAAATGAATCATTAAATTATAAATTCTTAGGATTAAAATTTAATATGAAAGAAATATTAACTCTTAATGCAGTATATTAACATGAAGAAGAAGGAACTAAACTTTATTTGCATCAATATCAATTAGTACCTTTATTTAATGAAAAATAAAATACTTTAATAAAATATTTGACATATTAATCAATGTTTAATACTAATAATAATAATAATAAGGAAGAGCAAGTAGAAAATTTATAAGAATTTCTTCGATAAAGTCCGCCTTTATCGCCACATTAATCGAATATTCATATAACAACTGAAACAGTGCATCAATAGACTCATAGTAACGAGGATGTTAGAGTAGAGTATGAAGATGAAATTTAGAATGAGTATGATAATGAATTTGATGTTTTATTGGATTTTACATTATTTGATCCTCAAACTACTGTTTAATACCAAGTATATTCAGTTAATAGTGAATGTGTAGCAGGAATAAAAATAAGTTTTCCTGAAGAATAAAGTAGCTTTCGATTAATTTAATTTCCTTGTATTGAACCTTAAGAAGGAGGTTATGATTGCCATACATATTAATTTAAACCTTTATAAAATATAAAAGGATGTTAAGTTGAGTTAATTTAGATGACACCAAGTAAAAAATTCATAAAAAATTTCATTTTATTGGTTTAAGATTCAGAAAATGTCTAGGATCCAAATAAACTTAAATTTTTCAAATTTGACTTTCAAAAAAATTAAGAAATGGGAGATATTTAGAACTTACATGATTAAATGATGCCTTATTTTAATGATGATTGGAGAAAATCAAAGTTTCCTCTCTATATCAATTTTCTTTATTCTAACCTTCCATAAGCATAATAATTGATGGTAGAAGCTCAATTAAAAAAAATCACTTTTGCAATTAATACTATGTTTCCGTTTCTTGAATATTTAGAGAACAAAAAGAAACTTATGTAAAATAAATTTAATTTATTTATATAGTAATCCGAATGTTTTTGAAATGTATGTTTAAGAATTAGGTAGATATAAAAATAGAGATTATTATTAAAGAACTGTATTTATTTAGATTGAAAATTGGTAATAAATTTTATAAGAGAGAATTATTGAAAATATACTGGATAACATAATAATTTTTATCTGGAATGGAGGATTTGACAATAGAAAATAAAGGTGATTATTTATATTATTATTATTCTTTTTAAAAAACGGTTTACATATTATTATTTTTATGAAACAAATAGTCATACTCTTTGTTTTGATTTTATTCGCAACAGCTTCCAGTGGTAACTAAACTAATAATAATTATAGATCTATTAAAGTCAATAAGTAAATTTGCTGATGATGGAGATTATCCCTCTAAATTTGCCAAAAGTAAAGTATCACCATTTTCTGAAGAAGAATCAGAAGCATATGATGATGATGATACTGAAAATTCAAAGAAAACGTTATAAAATTCTTAATCAGATGAAGATGATGAAGAAGTTGATGTAATGGCTTAATTGAAAAGTTACTAACAGAAATTATCAACAAGCAAAGATGTTAAGCCATCTTAACCATAAAAGAAGCAAGTTCCAGTTATTTCTGAATCGGAATCTGAATACGATGATGAAGATGATAGTGGTAATATGTGGAGTAGAGGAATATCAAAAAAATTAGCTTAAACTGAATCTAAACCATTAGTCTTACCTATACAAGCAGCTAAAGAATAAATAAAGAATGATTTTAATTAATTTACAAGTTTAAAAATGCCTGAAGCATAATAAAGACCTTAGGAATTTAAAATACAAGAGAAAATTGAAAAAGTTTAAGATGATTCTGGAAAAGAACACTCAACTGATTTTGAAAAAATGAAACAAGCATAATTAGAAAAATATAGTAAGAGATTTCATCTAGATGAACCTAAAGAATCTAAAAGTATGTATGAAGATGATAGCTTAAAAGAATACATGCCTAAAATCAATTTTCAACCTATCAATATATAAGAAACGAAGATCTCATAATAGAATTAACTAATCCCAGAAAGTAAGTAAGAAAATAAACATGAAGAATCAGAAAGTGAATCTGACGAAGATAATGATAAAACAATTGAAATAAATAAAAAAAATACATAATCTAATAAAACCAGTAATAAAATTTCTAATGATTTATAATCTACCTAAGATGCATTTGATTTCTTTTAGTAAACCAAATAATAATAGAAATCAAATAAAGGAAAACAAAAAGTTGTATAATCGGTAGAGGAGGATAGCATAACTGATTAAGAAGAAGAATCGGAGGATGAAAATTAAATTTAATAAATAAAGAAAAGCAAAAAATAAAAGGAGGATAGAGAAGATATTAAAAAGAAAGAAAAATAACTTTAATAATAATAAAAAGAAGAGGAAGAAGAATAAAAAAAAGTAATGATGAAAAAATAAAAAGAATAAGAAGAATTAAGAAAAAAATTAGAAGAAGAGGAGAAATTATAAGAATAATTGAAACAAGAGAAATCTAAAAGTGATTTTTAGGAGGATTAAATTTCATAAAAAAAGAAATTGAAAAAATCAAAAAAATAATTAAGTTTGGAAGAGTTTCAATAAACCTTGAAATTAGATGAATAATAACCTTCTTCAACATCTTTTGCATAAAAGGAAGCAAAAGAAAAAACTGTTATGGAATAGAAAACATTTACTTTAATGAAGGACAGTCCATAATAAACTTAAGAATAAAAGGTGTTCAAATTGTAAGCAATCCCCAAAAAGCAATAATAGTTCATTTAAGAAGATGTCGAAGACGAATCAGATTTGGAAAGTGATGATGATTAAGAATTTGAAAACCCAAAATAAATAAATTGTTTTGAAAGTAAGAACAAATTTATATAATAAATCTGTTAATTATGTTAGACTAAGGTGGCTTATTAAGTAAATTAACAGAATTGGTAAAGAATTGGAATTAATGATGGTTTCAGGTATTTATTAAAAATTGTATCATATATCTTAGGAATTTAGGCAATCCTTTGAGCCGCTAATCGAGTTCACTTTCAAAAGTATAGGTGAAATTGGATCTTATTATTTAAGCTTCAAAGATCATACAGTTTGTTTAAGTGCTGAAAATTTGACTAAAATTGTAAATTAGAATTATATAATTTTAGACAAATGTAGATAAAGTATTAAAACATTTCACAGGAAATTAATTAGCTGATTATAATTCTCCAGTTGAAATTCCAGTTAAAAGTCAACCAATCAACTTTTTATTGAGCGCTGAATACGGTAACAAATCAAAAATTATTGTAGATTCTTTGTTAAATGGATTTTCATGTAGAAGATTTTAAATAGCTATAAAGACCGATCTCAAATATAGATTAAGTAAAAAAAACGACATAAATGTTAAATAAATAATATTTTATAAAA
Organism: Paramecium sexaurelia; assembly: GCA_000733375.1. Classification (NCBI taxonomy): domain Eukaryota; phylum Ciliophora; class Oligohymenophorea; order Peniculida; family Parameciidae; genus Paramecium; species Paramecium sexaurelia. Next base: position 520,296 of record JPFM01000029.1, read on the forward strand.
ATAAAGTAAAATAATTATCTATAAATAGTTGAAATTAAAATTTATTGGTTTAATTCAAATAAATGGACTTGTTCATTAAACTAGCTTTGATTAGGAAGAAGGTGGAGAAGCTACAAATCTTATTGTCACTCAATTGAATTTACCTAAAGAGTAAGGAGTTATACCCAGTTTAGTAGATAAGTATATTGATAATAATTTTGTGACTGAAATTTTATAGAAATCAGGTATAATTATTTCTTAAATCATAGAATAAATGACAGCTGATTTATAAATATAAACACACATTAACGATGACGATATAGGACTCACGTTTAACTTAAGAAAAAGAAAGGCAAAATGATGAATTTTAGATATATTATAAAATTGAAGAATAAATTATGATTAGATTTCAACTCCAGTTTACTTACTCGTTTAAATTTCTATATTCTATCCTTTTAAACCTGATGGCTAAAAAAAAACAAAACCCTTTTAGATATTTATTAGTTCCATCATCCTAATATCTTAATCAGTTTTATACATCAAGTTCTTTTGTTATTTTCATCTACACTGAAATATTTTTTAAACCTTACATAGATGTATCTAAGGAGGTTTCTAAATGACATATAATTTACTTCAAAACTTTTAAATCTAAATATGTTTAAGGGATGCAGCTTCTAGATAAGTAGAATATTAATTCTTTTATGATTATAACTCTTTAGTTTTTCAGCAAAATTATTTTAATATTGTTTAAATATTATGAGTTTTATATCAACCTTCTGATAAAAGAATGCTTCAAAATTTTAAAAATCTTTTTATTTAGCTGAAGACATTTTGTTATTTTTCCTTTTTGGATGAATTTATTATAATATTTAATTTCAAACTATGTTAAAAAAATCAACAGAAAATAAAGATAAGATTCTTAATTAATTTTGTAAATTTATTGTTTGTTTATTGAATTTGATAATAATTCCTTAAACTGAATAGATTTAACAATTGATAAAATAAAATTTTGTAATGCTTTCCATAAACAAAATTAAATTTATCAGATTGAAGATATTTTGAATATTGCCAGCTTATGAAAAGTCTAAAGAAATATCAATGATTAATATTGTTGAGTATTATGTTGATGAAAAAAGTGAAATAAAATTTGATTTTGATATTAAAATATTATAACTTTTACATCCATAGTTATTTATGAAAAATTGATTAGTGCTTGAAAAATTTCAACATGTTAATAATTAAAATAATTTTGTTATGAAGTTTTTGATTGTTAATGGATTTAATTCAACAACTTCTAATTCAAAGATATTTAACTAATTTAAACAATAAATATGTGAGGTATTGAATTTGTATATCTAGATTACTTAAGGGTAAAAGGAAGTCGCGGATATTGATCTTGATTTTATTGAGCTTGATAGACATAATTTAGAAGAATATTTATTTGAGCCAGAAACATCTCATATTAAACCAGAAAATGGTCTTAAATTTGACTCATTAGATATGGTTTTTATGATAGCTTCACCGAATATTAGACCTTGGAATCCAAATATGAGAAATGTATAAGCATAATACAATTTTAGATCATAAGTCTTATAAGAATGTGCATCAAAACTAAGAAACTACTTTTTATGACTTCATTTGGAGCTCAAGCTCTTGCTTATTTATGCGCTTCCAATATTTCTACAGTAAATATTTTACTTTTACAAAATAGCATATTAATATTACAAATGGAAATGGAGAAGGTAGTAAATTAGTTGACTTTCCAAAATTTACTATTCAAGCCTTAAAAAATTCTCATGATGATTATTTTTTAGATACTACAACTGGGGATTTATATTCTTACAATAAAGTTACAGATGAATGGATGCCTAAATGCAATATAGGAATTCATCAAAGAAGAGATGCGATGGAATATTAATCCATTGGAAAATATGTTGTCAAATCTCCTGCATATAAGCCGAAATAACCAATGCTTAGTAATCAAACAGAAATGACTTGCATAGTGAAAAAGCCATTTTTACATTATTGGTTGTTTAAAGATGTCAAAATTGAGTTTTAAATTAAATAAACTAATACATGGGATATACACACAATAACATTTACTAATCCAGAAAAGGTATCAATATCTATTTTATAAAAGAGATTTTAATCTTTAGCTGAAAATAATGTTAGAGGTCCCTTAATTTTATAATGTGATAACATTATTGCTATTTTATTTGAGTTAGATTACAAATAAAAAGATCAAATCAATCTTTTATCAAATTTCATAGAGAATGGAATTAAAATAATTAGATATTCAAATACATATGTTTTTTTTTTTATTTTTAATATTTTAGAATAGTATTAGTATTACAAACGAAAAAAGATTTTTTTCTCCAAGAGGTTTAGAAAATATAGAATTAATATATAATTAAGATATCAAAAAGAAATCATATCATTTGTAAGAAGATCTTATGAAGAAGTAACATAAAGCCTTTGTAAGAGAATATCGAAAATTGGTTAATAAAGCTATTTAAGATTCAGAAAAAGATAGAGATAAAATATTACATGTTGGATTCTCCGTTAAGAAGAATAGACTACCAGAGTATATAATATACTATATAGAGTTGTTGAATAAAATAATATTTAATAGAAAACATTAAAAGCAAGTCAAAGAAAATCATTTTTTACCAAAAGAGAATAATTTTATAAAAATATTGATTCTGTTAAGCAAAATATAGATGAAAATTAAAATTACAGTAATCCTACAGCTAGTCGAAAACATTTGAAACTCAGAACAGAACCTAAAGGATTTACATCTGAAATGAATGAAGACCCTGAAGATCCAAATTTAATTTAATCTCAAAGAGTCTTATCCCAGATGGATATTAGAAGATAGTTACATCCCTCATTAGATTAAAAATTTTTCGAAATTCATAAAATATGGATCCCTGGATTTTTAAAATATAAAAAATCCAAAATCTCTATATCATAACCTAATTCTGGAAGATAAACATATTAATAACTTAATTGATATTTTATTATATATATTTTTTATTTATCCTTAATAATCAATTATTATCAAAAATAATTAAAGAAAAATTCATTAAGAAATTTACAATTTTATCCAAATTTACTTGATTTTACTAATTATTTCGTTCAAATTTTGATATAAATGCATTAACTATAATAAAACCATTCAATGTTTCATTATTTAGTGCATATTAAATAAGTATTAAATTTAACAAAAAATAATAATAATCTTACACTTTCTAATAATTATATTAAATTTATAATATTTTTACAAATTCTTATTTAAATTTATCAAGTTCTAAATATATTAGTATTTTTATTTTATCTATTTATACAACCCTAATTTTGATTCTGCATTTTGATTTCCACTATACCTGTCATATTCAAATCTTATTTATCATTGCAGATTTATTAGTTTATAATTGAAAATTAAATGTTGAAGAAAAAGTTTGATTTTAATAGTAAGAACTTGGTAATTTTATTAAATTAAATTCACATTTAACTATTTAAGCAGTTCTCTTTTGTTTATCAATAATTCTATAGACTAATTTAGATATGAAAAATAATTATTAATCTTTGCTAATTCAGCAATAAATCAATAAATAAAATTGTTACAATCCTAACCAATTTTTTACAATAGAGATTAGAAAGTAAATATTGAGTTAGAAGGATATTGAATAATCACAAAGTATTAAAAATACTTATGGACAAAAATTATGAACGGTTAATTGAATTGCTTAAGTAGTATTAGTATACATTTATTAATTTAATTAAATGAGCGAAATTTTATAGCAAGAAGTTGAAATTTAATTAGACCAAGAAAATATTAAAGAATACTTGGATGATGAAATATTTGGTTAGATAGTTAAACAATACTAAACTTAAGGGCTCACAAACTAAACAATAACATAGTATACTTAATTAGTATCAAGAGGTTGCTAATTGGTAAATTTAAATAACTTATTTTGAAGTTGCATCCATTATTACCTAAGCTACCAGACTAGAAAGGAGTAAAATTTATAAGTTAACAAGAATTATTGAATTTAGATAAAACTTTGTTAGGACGACTTGAGAGTGATTAAAGATTTAGAACTTATAGAGAGAAGATTATGCGTAACTATTCGTAATCATATGTTCGAAAATTCAATATCCTTGACAAGAGTTAATCCATATTGAATGATAGTTGTTGTTTAAAAGAATAAATAGCATTTTAATTAGATCATAACAAGACTTAATTAAGGTATTAAGAGGAGCAGCAAAAATAAAATATAATGAGAACAACTTTTGCGAGATCAAGATCTTATAATTATCATAAATTACCAAGAATAAAAACTTATCCTGCAAAGATAGATGAAGAAGGATAAATAATGCCAGCAATAAAAGCAAAGGTGATATAAGTTTAATAGCCTGAAGAGGAGTTCACAATCCCTATTCATTATTTAGGATGGATAGATGCATTTTATGGGAAATGGAGACCTTAAATGAGAGAAGGAGCATCGCTAAATAATATATTAGGAAAGCTCTACTTATTTGGAGGAATAAGTAGTACCCCGTTTAATGATGTTGTAATTTGGGATCATAAGGAATGGTCTCAACCTTAGGTAACTGGTGAGAAGGCTCCATTTGGTCGAACAAATCATGTTTACTGTGTTTACAGAAGAAATATTTACTTTTTTGGTGGTGAGAAACCATATGATGGTCAGCAGAAAATAAGAGAAAGTACAAATGATTTTAGAGTATTCAATACAGGTAAATAATCAGATATAGGAATTAGAAAATAACGAATTTAAGGCTTTAAGATTTGGGGGAGAATTAATTGAAGGTAGAAGAGGCGCATCAGGAGCAGTTGTAGGAAAAAATATTATTATTCATGCTGGGATAAATACTAAAGGAAGATATTTAAATGATTTATATCACTATGATATTGTGAATAACAAAATGATTTAAAGTTAGGTGGAACTTAATGATTACTTTAATAATGGGATTGCATTTCATACTCTTGTCTCTGTATTTAGTGCATCAAGAAACATTTAAATATATAAGAACTATATGGATCCTGAAGAAATGAAAGAAATAAAATATAAAGTTGAAGGAATATATTTGTTTGGAGGAGAATCCAAAGCAGGAACTTTATATTCTGGTTTATATATGCTAAATCCTTGTTCTCGTCCCATGTAATGGTCTAAAGTTGAAGGCAAAGGAAAATTACCAAGTAAATAATTTGTAAATAAATTTAAGTCAGTAGATATAAACATTCTGCTTCTTATTGTGAAAGATAAGGAATTATAATTATTTATGGAGGAATTAGTGAGGAATCTACTTTTTTAAATGATTGTCACATTTTTAAAATAGAAACATAATCTTGGAGCATAGTAGAATTAGATTATAAAGAAGGTAGAGCAGGTCATTGTGCTGTTGTTGATGACCATAAATTAATGATTTTTGGAGGTTATAATTAAACAGGATTTCTTAGTGCTGAATTTTAGATTCTTGAAATAGATTCTATGATTGCCTATAGAAATAGAAGACAAGCAAATATTTCGAACCATCTTGCTTCCAATCCCTTATAATTGTCATCGATTAATTAAAATGTCAAAACTAAGCAATAACATTATACTGATAGAATGACTAAAATTAAAGAATAAGTTGCCAGTCTATCTTATAACATTAAATCTTTTATTCCTAAACCTATTATTAAATAGATTTCAAGCAAAAATCTGAATAAGATTAATAAAGAACAAATACTGTTTTCTTAAAGATTGAATGAAGAGACTTCAGAGTTAATTAAGGATTTTGATTATGTAGAAGAAAGTAAAGATGAAATGAAAAACTCTGCCAAATTGGATGTATCACCACAATCAAATAAAAAACCTACTGATAGGCGCTCGATTTCAATTAGAAATTTATAAGCATTTTCCCATTGACTAGTATTAATTTATATGTTTAATCAATATTATATATTTAAATTTGAAAATGGCTGCTCAATGGAATCCCTATTTTATACCAAAAGAAAATTATTAACAATTAAATGTAAAATACACAATCACATTAGAATATTTCCTTTGTAAGATTTGATGAGAATTATTAATAACCTCAAAACCCCAAATCTATATTATGGCATAATAAAATTTAGATCTAAGTATTTTCTAATATTAATGTAAGTCCAATCCTAAAGCTGACGATATAAAATATAAAAGAAATAAAAAGTAATCCAGTTGCATTCCATTTTAAATAAATGTACCCCAATAAACATCGAATTCAACTTTAACAAAAGTTGCTCAACCTAGTTTAAAACCAACCATACTTAAACCAAAATAGAACGAAGATATAAATTTAAAAGATTCAGCAGTATGGGAAAGAAAAGATTACTAAAATTAATAAGTTACTTTTGAATCTTTTCTCAATTAATAAAATATCTCCAGAAATAATTCCATAGATAGTAATAACAAGACTTTATACAAAAAAAATCATAGACAATATAGTCATGTTGTTTAAGGTAATTCAGGCACATATTTTATGATTTCCAATACCCATTAAAATAAAAATGCTCTGAATAGTACTTCTAATTCTTACTATTCTAATTGCGAAAAGTATTATTCGAATTTTTATGTTTTTAGTTGTAATTCATAGAGAGAAGATAGAAAAATTGAAAAACTAAATGTTCCTAAATTTTTAATCTAAGATAACTCATCTAATTAACTGAGCGAAAGAACTATTAAAAAATAAAGTCCTAATAATAATTTATTGAAGCATAAGAAAAATAGTAGATGCATTTCCATGGGAGAATAAAAACAGTTAGGACTCACTTTAGAATGTGATGAATCTAGTATAACCATATTAAGTGATAATGCAAATTCTACTAAGTCAAAAAACATTTAAACAAATCAAACTTTACTTTAAAATGAAAATGATAAGGAATCCTAAATTGGTGGATTTTCATCTGAGACTCTATAAGCACTTATGCTTCAAGAAATAGAATACTTTCCTAATCCTGATTATATGGTTACAATTTAAACTCAAATCAATCCAAAAGTACGAGCAATATTAATGGATTGGATGATTGATGTTTGTTCTGTCTATTATATGAAAAGAGATACATATTATTTGGCTGTTGCATATGTTGATTGTTATTTATCCAAAAAGGCCATCCCAAAAATAGATGTATAGTTATTGGGTACAGCTTCAATGCTTATTGCATCTAAAATGGAGGTATATAATTTTAATATATTCGAGGAAGTAGAAGCAAAACATGTTAGTGAGTTTGAAAAGGCTGCTAATCATGGATATACCATTGATCAAATTTATTAGATGGAAATTGATATTTGCACTGTTCTTTAATGGCATTTAAATATTCCAACCATTAATCTTTGGATTGAATTCTATACAAATTAATGGGATAATTTTATTTAAGACTCCCAAAAAAAGTTTAGATCTAATAATACAATTTCATATAAATGTAATTAATTATATTTATACTTAAAGTAATCCTAAAATTACAAGCTTATATTGATTGTTGCTATTTAGATATCTTTACTTTGAATTATAAGCCAAGAACCTTAGTAGCATCTTTTATGTATTTGATCTTGGCTATGGAATACTAGTAATTCACTAAAGAATATATATATTATGAAATTCCAAAGACAAGTAAATTTATCCTAGTTGATTGTAATCTATTAAATTATTTGTAGCTTAGAAATCATTCAATAAATTATTTACTGAATTTGTTTAATTTAGTTTTGGTTTTAATCTAGTAGACCTGATTGAAGTAATCAAATATGCATCTAAGTTTATCATGCTTGATTTTAAATTCAGTGATACTATTCAGGATAAAATAATATTAGTAATGATATATATAATCTTATTTAGAGACATGAAGACTTACTTATATATTAAAAATATAATTAATCTGGACTTTCGTATATTGAAAGCAAACTTCAAAAATGAAATATTTTAATTAAATTTGTTTTGTTTTACTTTTTATCAAAGAATTTACTTTAGTTGTTTTAATCGAATTCTTATAATATTGTAAATCTTATAAATATGTTTGATTCTAGAAAACAATCATAAAATATATAAGAAATTGGTGTATTTAGAAGAAATGATTAATTCTAAAATAATTATAATATTATATTCTTCTAAACAGATTAAATGAGCCAAAACAATGCAAATTTAGGATTGTTATCCAATAAATCTAATAGTAAATACAAAGAACCGAAATAGAACAGTGACAATTATGAATTTTAGGATAATGGAGATGATTAGGAATATGTTTCTTTCGATGATGCTTGTAATTTTTGTTTACAAATTAATAGAAGTACTACATGGTGAGGTTGCTAAACCTAAATAAAATGTAGAACCAATTACTCCTTCATAAAATAACAATTAGACTTAGTTATAGACTTAAAATAATTAATATTAGTAACAGACTTAATAGCAGAACTAGCTTCCAATATAACAATAAATTCTGTATCCATAAATTTAGTAATAATAACAAATACCAATCAACTAATAATAAGTAATAAAATTTACATAATATAGAATTAATATTGTTAATACCAATATAATCCATATCAAAATTATTAATACTCAAAGCCTTAGGATTAAGTTTAGAATTCTGTTTCTAATTTAGCCTAAACAACAACAAACATTACAGACAAGAATATCAACAATAATTAACTAAGGTATTTAATCATTTTAATTAATAAGCCTTACATATTCAACTTGCATTTATTGTAAGACCCCTTAATCGATAAAGGATGAAAAATAACCATTTATGTGTTATAAATGTCAGTAAATAAATAAACCTAATTTTGGTTATTTTCAATGCGGTTCATGCAAAATCACGGTTATGTATTAATGTGGATGTAATTATAATAAAAATATGTTCTTTAGTGTCTAATTTAATTAAATGTACAAAATGTTAAACTATGAATTATGTTTAACAACCTAATCTACCAAATACATTATAAAACTATTAATAATAATAATAATAATAACAGTGGCAGAATATACCATAATAATAATCATAAATCAATTACCCTAATTCTCAATTGTTCTACTCGTAACAATTATACAGATCATCATAATAAGAACAAATAAACAAATAAGAAAAATCAGCTGGTAGAAATTAGGTGGATCCTATGTATCAAGGAAAATGATACCAATTATATATTAATAAAAAAAAAAAATATTAATAAGTTTATGTTATAATAGGATATAGATATAGAAAGTCTTTCTTAAAATTTAGTAGGAATTTCTAATGACAATCAATAACTGATAAAGGATGTGCAAAATATTCTTAGAAGCGAAACAGTGGATGAAGAAGGGTTAATAAAATTATGTCATTAAGGATTCACAAATTAAACAAGTAGATTAAGAGGGATAGTTTGGAGATTGTTGTTGGGGTATAAATTTAACATATTTGTAAGGTATTTTCCTTTGAATAGAAAGTATTGGACATAAGTGATAATTAAAAATAAAGATAATTACAACAATATTAAAATAGAAAATATCAATAAAGCACCTCCTCAAAAAAAGAATGATCATCCATTATCTAGAAATACAGATTCTGAATGGAATAATCATTTTTAAGATTAATAATTATGGTAAAAGATATAGAGAGACGTGGTTAGAACAAGAGTAAAAGAACTAGGAAAAGAAGAAAATAGAGAGATGTTAAATAGGATTTTGTTTTTGTGTTGTAAATTAAATAAAATGGATTATGTCTAAGGAATGAATGAATTTGCTGCATTAATGTAATGCTAAATAGATTTAGTCTTTATATGTGTATGAGTGATCCAAATGAGAAATTACAAAATGAGAGTGATGCATTTTACTGTTTTATGATATTAATGACAAGTTTGAAAAGCAACTTTTAACTTTAAAAAGAAAAAGTTAGAGTATTTTAGGATTTACTAAAAAAAGTAGATTGGAAATTACACGATCATTTAGTAAATTAAAAGATGGATTTCTCTATTCTATACGTAAAATGGTTTATGATTATGTTTGCTTAAGATTTTTTAATAGATGATTCCTTACGTATTTGGGATTGTTTGCTTTGTTAGAAAAATAACAGAGAAGAATTTTTATACTACTTGGCTATTTCCTTCCTAATATAATTGAGGGAAAATTTAATTGTTGGTGACTTTGGATAAATTTTAATGATTTTGTAAAACTTAGAGAAACAAGATATTAATTTAAGTGAAGTAATCTAAAGAGCCTATTTATTATAGAAAGATCAAAAAAAATGTTGATGACATTAAAAAAACTTAAATGTATTTTAAATAAAATTATAATTAATTATTTTATGCTAGTCCTTCTAATTATTATAAAAAAAAAATATTCTAGGAATATATAATATTCTGATCCCTATTCATTCTTTTAAAAAATAGAGAATACAGATGAATATTTTTAAATTCTTAAATATAGTTTTGGTTCACAAATTTCAGATTATCTATCATTATATTAAATTAACTGTTTAAACATTAATGTAATTTAATTTAAAGTTTGAGCACACACCTAAAGTCTCATTGAGCAAAAACACTTATTTCAAGGTAGAATTATTCATGATTAATTTATTTATATTAATTTCGATTCTTTATTAATATGTGGTTTCTTGAATTAGTTCTGTTATTTCTACCTCAATATATAATCCAATGATCACACATATTTTATTTTATTTTCTCTATTATTTGTTTAGACTAGTATATCCATCTAAGCCTTGTACAGATTTTCAATTTTTACCCTTCAACTTTAAGAATTTCTGCAAAATTTGTTGAATTATAAATAATTTTGTGGAATCTTATTACATTAATAGTTGACTTTAGTATTATTAAGTGTTAAATCATTAATAGAATTTGCAAAAAATAAATATATGATGTGGATCCTATTTCTAAAGAATAATAATAATTTGAGAGAAAATATCATATAATAATGTTATTCTCTTATGGTTATAAATATATTTAATAATTTCGTCTAATTAAAATGATTCATCTTAAATTATTAACTTAATCTATTAATCTTGAAAGAACTAAATCATATTTTCTTTGAAAATTGTATTTTAATATGAATTAATCAAGATGAAAATATTTCGATTTTATATAAGTGATAATAAATAAACATGTATTAAATATTGATCTAGGCAAGTAAATGTTTGAGAAGAAAATAATTATTCTAAATTAATAGATAATTTAATGTTTGTTTAGATTTTATTTATATTGATTAACATTAGTTTTGGTGATGTTGTTATATAAGAAATTCAAGAATCATCATAAACTTTTAAGATCCATTTTGGAGAGCCGAAAATAATTTTACAAATTACGGAAGCTGAAGATGCTGTTTTAGAAAGCTTTGAAGAATGGAATTTTTGTGAAGTAAGACAATAAACTGTCTAAACACAAACATAATAGTTTACAATAATTTAACCTGATGAATTTAAAGAGTAAATATAATGATAAATATATAGTTATGAATTTGAAAATGATACTCCATTAAATTTTAGATAATTTATTGGGATGGTACATGTAAATGATGGAATGATTGCAATTACTTCTGATTCCATAGCATACTTAATGAAATTTAATTACAATAAAGTAATTCATTAACATGGGTTTTCAACATATGGAAATGGTAATGATTTTGCAGGAGTAATTTGGAAGGCAAATCTACAAGATATAATTTCCTCAACTGATTCAAAAACATAACTACCTTAATTAGTCTATTCATAAACTAGAAATCTAGCATTTATATTATATTCAGATACTGCTTAGTATTTTAGTGTTAAAGAAATGGAAGAAAATGAAAATGTGCTCTCGATATTTTAAGTTTCAAATTTTAAATAGAGATAAGAAAGAGGATTAACTAAAGAGATTGAAGGATATTTATTTTCAGCAGTAGGTAAAGCAGGTTTGGATATTTACAAAATTTAAGATTCTAGTGTTGAATACGAAAAAAATATATAATTTAAAGATTTTAATATTCTGAACCATTAATTGGATTTGAAAGATTTCGCAGTTCTAAAAGTAGAAAAAGGAAAATATTAAATATATTTATTAGATTCAAAATTAGGTTTAATTTTGGCTTACTTATATATAAATTAGGAAGAGATTAATTTTGAAAAAGTTATGGAAGTTGATTAGATACCAAATGGAATTGCAGTAGATACAAAAAATGGAAAGAATGTATTTGCAGCATATGAAGACAATGGAAATTATTTTTACATTGAATATTTTGTTGATTTCACTGAACGAACATATTCTATTATTACAAAAAAATATAGCAATTATAGAATATTAGATGTTGATGCTACAGATGAATTTGCTATTATTAGTGGTGTAAATAATCATTAGATCGTGTTTGAGAATGGTTATGAATTTATTGCTCCTCATAAATAATCTATAAGATTTTCTTAGATAGGAATGAGAGATTTTGAATTTTTTAAATATTCAAAATCATAAGATGACTTAAAAAATGCTGTTGGTAAGAGTGATGAATATTAATATGATGATTTCTTTTTCGGAGTAACAGCTACAAATGCATTTTTAACTAAATTTAAATTTGTTCCTGCTAGAGTAGTTTGTTTTAATGATAATTGTAAATATTGATCTTCTTATTAATTGTAGAAAAATTTAAGGATGCCACATAATCCTATGTTTTACACTATAATTAATCATATGTCCAAAACAATGTTGTATCTTAAAACAAGGTAATAAGAACAACAAAAAAATTTACTGTTGAAATTGTAACACCATTTTTATTTGAATAGCAAATGAATTTTATTTATTTCATCATAATAGCTTTTGGAGTTATATTATTTTTCTTTGGTATTTAATTTATATTGATTTAATAGTAAGTGCAATTTTTTATAAATACAAACAATTAAGAAAAGTTGAAATCAGATTAGATACAGATATGGAAAATTATTCAAAGGTTGTAAATAATCTCAGTTAAAATTAATTAAAGTTTGATGAGAGTTATGTGGCTTAAGTACCAAAAAAATAGGAAAGCATTTGATTTTGATATAAATTTAAATAATAATTGCAAATAAATTTATTTTCTTGAATTCAAAATTACATTAAAAAATGATAAAATAATGATTTTAATTCTAATATTAGTAATATTGATTGAAGGAATTGTTATTAAGGAAGTGACTGATAAAAATTAAACAAAGAAATTTCATTTAGATCGTTCAACCACAATCATTACAATGCCAGGAGCTTCAGATTCTATATTAATTGGAAATCAGAATGATAGTTACTGTTGGTCTCAACAACCTGCTGTAAAAACAGAAACAAAAACAATGAATATCATAACAGAAAAGGATATGACTGATTACGTATATTAAGAAGAAACTCCATTAAATTTTGGATAGTTTATTGGAATGGTCCATGTTAGAGATGGTTTTATTGCTATAACTTCAAATGCAAAGATTTATCATTTGAAATTTAATTACAATTACATTCATGACATATTTAGTTTTCCAGAATATGGAAATCCTTATGAATTCGCAGGTTTTAGATGGAAAGTAGATTTATAAGCTTATGCTCCAACCACCGAAGACAAAGAAGAATTACCTTAAATTTTATACCTTAAGACAAATAATTTAGTCTTAGTGTTATATCCAAATAGTGCATAATTTTTTAGTATGTTTGAAATGGAAGCAAATTCAAAACATTTAATTTTGTATACTGCTTCATCATGGAAATAGAGAAAAGAAAGAGGATTAACAAAAGAATATTTTGGTTATGTATATAGTAGTGTAGGTAGAGATGGTATTGACATTTACAGAGTATCAACATATGATGTTAGATTTGAATTAACAATAGATTTATAAAGGTTGTTTCCAGATTTTACAAAATTATCTGATTTCATAGTAATTAAAAAAGAACATGATGAATTTCATATGTTTATGTTAGATATTGTTATAGGACTAATAGAAATAGCTATAGAAATAGATGATGGAGAATTTAAATATAGGGTTAGACCTGAAATTCCCAGAAAAGAAGGTGGTATAGCAGTTGACACAAAGAATGGTCGAAATGTGTTTGTTGTTTATAAGGAATTATTTCGATATTCGATAATTGAATATTTATATGACAAGAATATAGAAGGCTATGAAATAGTGAATGAACATATATCTTATTAGAAGGTGGTAGGATTAAAAGTAACTGATGAGTTTGTGTTAATTCAAGGGTTGATTCATCATTAATTAATTTTCTCTAATTCTTTTAAAATGGTTAATCCAGATACTGAACCAACAATATATACATTATTTGGCGTACGTAATTTTATGTTTTTTGATTAAAATATTACTGATTATCCATTGTTAAAGAAGTTTAACATAACTGGTTTTTAATATGATGATTTCTTTTTTGGAGTAACTGGTTCAGGTGCAATTATGGTTAGATACAATTTTACACCTGCAGGTGTCAAATGTTATAGTAACAATGGTATAAATAATAATTAATAATATAGAAACTTAAATTTTAACTTAACAAAGTTATTTAGTTAAGTATAATGTTACTTAATTTATTGATGGAGAAGTAAATCGAGATTTAGTGGTTAGACATAGTTTTTATTTAAATGTTTAATTATCTTATCCTGAGCCAATTTTAGAAGATGAGTTAATTAAAACCTTGATACTCGTTTTTGTTTTGTTATTAGGTAAATACAATTTTAAAAAGATTCAAAGTATGTTTGTTGGCTCTGGGATGTGTAGAGAAAGTTAGATAAAAAAATGAGAATGAAAAATTCTAAAGTCAACCAAAAACCGTAGAAATGATGATTCAGTAAAATCCATTTACAAAAATTAATTAGAAGTTAATGAGCGAGGATTACAAATAAAAATAAGAAAGGAAAAAAGACAAAAAAAAGTCACAAATTTAATTATAACTTATATGAAATTTTTGATTATTAATAAATCAATATTAATTATTTTAATATATATATTTCATAATTCTGATTCAGCTTCATAATATTATTCTAAAATGTTAAAGCATTTTTGATAGACGTTTTGATTCTGATGCTTTTGTAATTATTCAATTATAGTAATTACTCCCATTTATTCTAATTAAGTCAAGTAAAGATTGTCATCTTTGAAATCCTAATCACCTTTGCTAATAAAAAGACTTATATACCTCTCTTCAATACATTAAAGATTGCTTCTAACACAACAGTCAAAGTTTGATTGTCTTCACCTTTTAAAAGTTACTGAAAAACATTAAGCAATCCTTATTAAACTAACAATTAAATATCTGAATTGCTTCCATGTTTAGTTGAATTAGAGATTGCCCAAGTAGCTTCCCTTACAATTTCTTAAACATCAGTAGTCATCAAAGTAAATAACTTATCTAAAATTGCAGAATCCCTAACAACTTAGCTAACCTAATTGCTACTTCCTGCAGTTATATTTGAGATGGCCCAACAAGCCTATAATAAAATAATTAAAATACTTCTCTTCTAATAGCTTTCTTTTCATGAGAGAGTAATTTAGGAATTTTTTACAACAAACCTTAGTTCAATACATATGTTGTTTATGTTTCATCTCCAGTCACAACATTTCCCAAAATTCTTAAAGTAGGAATCACCAATTATAGAGATGAATGATCAAGTAATCTAATTAATGTTGGGACTACTTAAGAATCAATCACAGTTTGTAATCTACTATTATCTCCGTCACTTAAATATGACAATGCCCAACAAGCATCAGTTAATACTTCTGGATCTGTATCATCTATTATGACTTTACAGAAAACTGGTAATGCATTTTTAACATACTATTATTGATATTTATATTTATGTTGTACCTTAAAATCAGGAATTGGCTTTCCTCTACAAAGATTACTTAAAGACCAAGTACAATGCTTTATTGTACTTTTATTTGGAGCGTTTTGCATTATGGCTATTAATGGATCTACTCCACCTACTCTTAATATTAAGTCTCTGTATTGAGTACAATCTCCAGCAATATTACCTATGGCCCATACAGCTTATTCAGCAATATCTCTATATTATGAACTTAAAAGTTTAACAAATAAATATATTCCTCCTTTATCAATTATTGATTAGGTTTATTATGTTGTTCCACTTGCTACGTTTGTTAATGCCCAAGCTGCTTCTAAAACTAATTATGGAATTTATTCTTTTTAAATAATGTCAATCAATTTTGGTACTAAATTAGCATCAATTACTTATTATATTGGCGCACCTGACTTTTTTTAATCTATATATATCTTACTTCAACTGATAACATCTTTCTTAATCCTGTCACTCCATAATGTAATTATAATATTTCAGTTGAAAAAATCTTTTGTAGAATTTCTGAAAAATCTTCAAATGTAAATTGCTTCCTTATAAGCAATTCTTGTTGTGCTTTCAAGGCTTACTACAAATCTTATGGAAGAGTAGGAGGTATTAAAGGTAGAGATTCAGGAATTTAACTTATCTAATTCTAAAGTAATAGTTAATATGAACTACATTTTAAGCTAATCTTTTATTCTTTATTATATTATTT
The DNA here is from genome assembly GCA_000733375.1 of Paramecium sexaurelia. Taxonomy (NCBI): domain Eukaryota; phylum Ciliophora; class Oligohymenophorea; order Peniculida; family Parameciidae; genus Paramecium; species Paramecium sexaurelia. The sequence continues at coordinate 536,797 of JPFM01000029.1, forward strand.
CTTTCCCTAGACCTGATTTCTGTTGCGAATTCTTCTCGTTTTTTCTTTACTTCACTATTTTATTCAGCTTCATTTGTTTGAACATTTCCAAATAAAGAAAACTAATTCTGTGGCTACATAATAAAATATTTTATGAAAAATTTTACTTTAATATAAATTATTAACTATATTATATTTATTATTCAAAATAAATATGTACCACAACAGTTAAACAAATCCTCCATCAAATTATTAACATTTTATGGGAATTGCTCCTAATTAACTCAACTCTAATATCAAAGGTTAGGTGAGCAATTATATTTAAATATTTAATAGACTCTGAATACTTATTAACAGAATTAGAATGATTAATCAAGGATTTCATAATTACCAGTTTCCAAAATAGAAGAGATTACTTACCAACACCCTCATGAAGTAAATCAAAGCCATCAAGATCTTCATCAACTATCCTCTAAAGGTAAGCATTATCATCCTCTTAACATGCCATGTAATTGGGAATTGGCTAAGAAGCATGCTTTATCAAGAAGGACAGCAACAGAAAAAAAGAAAGATATTAGCAAAACTACAAATAGTAATATTCCATAATAATATCAATTAGTTGAAACATGTCCATGTTGCGGATTTGAAGTAGAGAGAGATGAAATCCCATATTGTTCAGATCCAATGTCATTATCTTTCCTCGGTTCGGGATTCACTTTATTTTATAACTACCTCAAATATTGCATCATAATCCTGTTCATAACATTGATGACTAAACAAATTTATAATCTCTATACCAGTTATGAGGGTTCATATTGTAGTCATGTTAAAGAAGAAAAAATAGGGGGTCACTTTGTCAAATTACCAAACTGTTCCGACTCATTGTTTTTAAAATTATCATTGGCTAATAAATTAGAGTAAAATTATGTCTTAATATTAGTAATCGTCAAGCCTTAGAGTATGTATAAATTTTAAATTTTATTAATCTATTCATAGTTATGATTGTTCTAATCTATTTTAGAAAAAGTTAGAGATAAATAGATACTAAAATAGATGAGGAACTCTTAACTCCTGCTGATTATACAGTCTGTGTTAAAAATATACCTCAAGGATTAGGATGTGATTATAAATGGGAATTATAACATATGTTTGAAACTTGTGCAGTTGTTTCAGATACAATAAAAATAGTAGTGAAGAAGGTTGTTTTAGTTTATGACATAGAAGAAATAATTGAGATGGAAAAAAAACTTGATTCGTTAGTAGATGAAAAGAAAGACTAGATAAAAGAACATGAATATAATTTTAACCATCCAGAAGTTTAAAAGTTAGACTAGAAAATAAAAGAGTTAGAACATAAAATACATTTAACAGAGAAAGAATACGAGAGAGAGAATAAAAAATTTGCAGGGATAGCCTTCATATCATTTGAGGATGAGAATATGAAAAATTTAGTGTTGCAAGAAAATCAACATTCATAATGGGAGAGGATGAAATCATATTGGAATAAAGGAAAATTAGATTCATTATCTGATAATGACTTATCTTGGCATGATTAAAAGTTATTTATAGAGTAAGCTCCTGAACCAAATGAAGTAGACTGGGAATTTATTCATGTAAAGACTGAAGAAAAGATAAGTAAAAGAGCAAAGGCTTGGATAATTTATTTGTTAGTAGAAAGTGCAGCGTTTTATTCAATATATTTAATTGCACATAAAGTTGCAAAATATGGAGATGAGGCAAGAGAAGAAGAAATAAAAGGGAAATTAGATCATGAAACAATGTTAAAAATAAATATATTGTCTTTTGCTATTTCATTAAGTATTGTACTTTTTAATAAATTTGCTGTTGCCAAAATAGTACATTATATAGTTGATGACGAAAAAATATCAAGTAAAACAAAATTTCAGATATCATTTGTTTACAAATACGCTTTAGCATTATTTTTAAATGCAGCAATCATTAGTTTCTTGGTTGATATAGTTATATTGAAAAACGTTGAAGGAGCTGGAGGATTCCTGTAGAATGAAAGTTAAATTTTTATTTTAAATGCTTTATTGCCTCCATTTATTTGGTGTGTTGATCCATGGAGTTTATGTAAAAATATTTGGAGATGGTATTTAATAAGAAAAGGAGATAAAGCTTTATTAACTCAGTAAGAAGCAAACATTTTGATGGAAGAACCAGATTATTTATCAGCAAAAAGGTATTCAGATATAATGAAAACAATGTGGTTTACATTTTTATATGGTACAGCATTACCTTTAGGAACAGTTTGTAGTGCTTTTGGCCTTCTGATTTACTATTATGTTGATTATTATAACATTTTGAGAAGGAGAACAGTGAAGGAATCAATTAGTATTTAATTATCTACAGGTAAAAATAATAAACTTATTTTTTTTAAGAGATGATTGAAATGTTGGAATACATTATTGTTTGGAGTGCATTTGGAGAAATGATTATGACTTATGCATTTTTCAAAGAGATAAGTTAAATTGATGTTTTATTGATGGTGATTGCAATAATCTATGCATCTTTGCCTATGGAAGATATCTCAGAGTATTTATTTCCTGTAGTGAATAATGAATAAGTATATTTAATTCTTAAAAATAGATCAAACCTTATGATGAAGGATGTTTGGGATTTGACACCGATTATGATAGAGAAAATCCCGTAACTAAACATAAAGCTATAGAAGAATGGAATGAAAAATAAAAATTACTCAACAATTCAGACCAAAAGATTCACAAATTTTATCAATAATAAGATCAATTTGGATATAATATGGACAATCATTATGGAAGAAGGTGATTTTTGAATAAATATTATTATCAATTTTTATATTATTAATGATGATAAGAATGTAGAGTAAAGAGGATATTATAAAAGATTAATATATGAAGACCTTAACATGCTTCTTAAAAGATAGCTCACTTTACGATTGCTTATCTATCAATAATGAAGTCATTGTTATTGATTAATCATTTTCATTATTTGATGTTTTCAACGTTTTTATTGAGTCTCATATCGATGAAGTTTTATTTTGGAACCCAGATGTAACTTATTATGATGGAGTCTTCACCTAAACTGATTTGATTAGAATCATTCTCAAATGTTACTTTTATATTATGAGATATCTCATTTTTTTAATATTCAAATATATACTTTGATTTTGGAGATGGGTTGTTTTATTAAATTCCCAAAAATTATGCTTTCTTAAAAATTTATTAAAATCAAAAAAACTATATAACAATATCCTTAATGGCATACCAAATGGTAATTTTTTTAAGTATATATTAGAATAGTTTTGGGAAATGGTAAAAATAGAGTCTAGCCTATCATCGAAAAAGAAGATAGAACTTCAAATTCCTTGCATAAAATATAAGGAATAGACTAAGATTAAATTAATAAGTTGCTCATCGACTTAAAGACAATTTCTGTAAGAGATTGGTTTAATTCATATGGAGAAAATCTTCATCAAAGTAATCTTGTAAAAGCAGATATGGCTGATAATCTTAATGATGCTTTGAAAAAAATACTAAGGTAGGGCGTAACCAGAATTGTTGTTATTGAATCTGAATCTAAAGTTATTGTGGGCATTTTATAATAACAGGATATTTTGGCGTTTCTTGTTAAAGGATTTAGTTAATATTTCCATTTGTAAATATCATCAAAGTCTCATAGAAAAGATGTTCATTAAGAAAATAATTAAAAATCTGAATAGCATGAGTTAGAAATCAACTGCTTTTGTGATAGGACACTTTAATTAAATGAAAAATTACCATTTGACACTAATGTTTATGAGTAAATTACTTCTCATATTCTAGTGTCTTTTATAAATTGATATATATTTTCAAAAGAAACGCAATTCCTATTGTAGATGCAAATAATTAGTATTTGGGCTTAATTGATAGAAGGGATTTTTTATTTATCCTTAAATATCAAATATATGAAATGGTATGGCTCAAAATTAAATTTAGCTAAACAGATAAGCCATAGATTTAATAAATTTTATTAGAATAGAGAATCTAAACAAGCTGGCTTTTCTATATGTAACAAAGAACTATTTCATTTGAAGCAGACTTTAAAAGAAGTACCTTAATACACTTATCAAAGGTTGTTGAAAATCTACTTCTTTCTTCGAGGGGCAGCTTAGTATGTTTGAATGAAAATAAAGAACCTGTTTCCACACTTTAGATGTCTGATCTCTTTAATATATGCTTAGATGATAATGAAATAGAATGAAATTATTTCTACATAATATATGTGTATTTTTATATTATTCTTTATATTTAATTCATATATCTTTTATTAATTTGAAATATTAATAATTAATTCAATTATAAGTTTTCTTATGTTAAAATTTTGATAATTATAAACTACAAAAAAATTGTACTAACTAAGTTATAATCTACAAAATAAGGAAAAATATTGGAGATAGCAGATAATTAATATAATTCTTATATTATAAGATTTGTGGGTTCAGAAATTAAAATGAGTGAGTAATTTTATTATTTTCAAAAATAAAATTATTTCTATTAAGTTAATATATGAATATCAACAAAAATCTGATAAGTGAACATATCTTAAATGAGATGCTATATGGGATAAATTCAAAGCAGTGATGCTTAATTTATAATAATTCTCTTGATTACAATGATAAATTGTACGATAAATTAAATCTTTTTTTTAAAATATAAGAAATGGTCAAAAATTCAGCTCAAGACCCACAAGATAATTCTCTATAAATGAAAGTAAAGAGAAAATATTTTCAATAGATTAGATAATACTTAGTATCTGGAAGAAGGCTTCCATCAAAAGAAGATCCTAATCCAAAAGTAATTAGCATGAGAATTTTTGCAAGAAATACAGTTGCAGCTAAAAGCAGATTCTGGTATAAATGTAGTGTTACATAATAGGTGGAATTTAAGAAGATTAAATAAATTAAGACCATCACATGGTTAAATTTTAGCAGTTTAAGAATTATTTGAAAGAAGAGATACAAATGTAAAGACATATGGAATAGTATTAAAATATTAATCAAGAACAACAATACACAATATGTATAAGGAATTCAGAGATACTACCTTAAATGGAGCAGTGTCTTAATTATGTAATTATAGCATATAATTATTTTTATTTAGATTAAGAAATGGCAGGTAATCATAGAGCTTAACCATAAACTATTCATATTCTTAGAACATCTGTTTTGACTAAGAGTGCTGACATTAAGAGAGGAAAAACAAACTAATATAGAGTAAAAGAATTTTTTATTCAATCTAGGGAGATTCTATTAAGTTCCCAATTGTTAAGACTGTTCCAAGAGCAAGCCACAAAAAATTCAGAACTGTATTCAAAGCAAAAAGACCAAACTTATATAGATCATGAAAATTATGGTTTATTACAATATTAATAAAATAAATAAATAAATGACAAATAAGCATTCTAATAATGACATAAAATTTAACATTCTTCTTGCTGACAATTCTAAATCTTAAGATCTCCATAGCTCTTCCTTTTCAACATAAAAACTATAAAATAGTTCACAGCATGGTGGAGGTATTAATACTAAAAATAAAAAATAGCAAAAAACATTGTACCAACGGCAACTTATTTATAGTAAATAGATGAAAAGTATTCATAAATGTATGTGATAAAATAAATTGATAAAGCCAAAAAAGGAACATCACACAACTAAAAACCTAGTCATATTGATCATACATAAGTAAATAATTGTATGGATGTACCTAACAAATTTCGACAATAAAAATAAAGTGAAATATTAGGAAATAATATATACATTCCTTAAATATAGCCTATTGTGAAAAGTGAATTGTTGCAGCCACAAAACCCTTAACTCAATGATACTATTTCACCTATGAAGGCTCCTGTTTTAAATATTCCTGGAGATATTTCTTTATCAAGAGGAGTTAGTGAGAGAGGATTGAAATGAATAGATAAATATTAATAAACACTTATTCTAATATGGATTGAGAAATCAAAAAAAATTATTAATTAGTCAAACTAGGAATGACGAGATTGAAATTGATTTGACAGGTTGAAAATTTTATTCTTCATATATGTCTTCTGGCAAATCTTCATAGCTTTCATCTCCAAAATCAATATCTTCTAATAAATAAATGGCATTTTAGGTTGTGATCCTAACCTTTGGATCTGGTTCTAACATTTTTTGTAAAAGTAATAATAAATAATATTTTAGTGACCTCTTAGCAATAATAGTCTTAGTAATTGTCAGCTATCTTGTTCTTTCGACGGAATTTTATTGTTGAACTTTATTAGTTAACCTAAAATGGAAATTCTTTATACATTTCCTTTAATATTTATCCTAAAATTAAAATATCATGTTATTCATAATAAAATTTTTCCATTTAGATCCAATCATCATGAATATTTTTGGTTGAATCCTTTAATTCATGTAAAATGTCTTTTTCTTTTGAAACTGTTTTAGTCCTGAAAGCTTCTTCAAATTTAACAAGTGTTTCAAAATCTATAATAAGAATATCTCCATCACCCTTGAGAAAGATATTTTATGATGTGATTTCTCTAAATACATATCCTAATTTATTCATATCTTTAATAAACTTAAGTAGTGTTTTCATAGTAGCAATAATTTCAACAGGTTCCATCCTATACTAACTTCCTAATCTTTCCTTTAACGTTTTCCCGTTTAAAACATTTGTAATTACATATAAATTCTTTTATTCAACAAAAAATTCTTCAAGTTTAAGAATGTTTGGATGATTTAAGTTAATAATTTCAATCAAACTTAAATATTCCTACTTATTATAAGAATAGTACCTAAGAAGTCAAATCTGAGATTGGAAATATTTACATGAAATATTTTTTTTGATTTGCACAACAATGAGTTAAGTAAACCTCTTATTAATTAATTGTTTTTACTTTACTAGAAAACCCAGATCTTTCACATTCTATTATATTATAAATTTTGGTTAAATTACAATAGGTGACTTTTCCATCTAGATTATCCTTTAGAATAAGACATTGATCATGATTCAATAAAATAGTTTTCCAAGAGTTCTTCCATTAAAATTAAAATCCATTCAATGTAAAGTCACTATTAAAATTCCATTTGATAATTGTTGATAGATTCAAAGAAATTTTGTACTTTAAGTTCTATTCATTCTAGAAATAATGCAGCTTATTTTTACTTTTCCTATTACAATTTATTTTTAATTTAGATACAATTTATACTCTGTACTAAATAGAAAATGCTTGCTCCTACAAATCATAAATATTAAATTATTGATATAAATTTGCTTCAATATAATATAAAAATCAATATGAATTTCATAAATATTCCTATCTTAAGAATTTCTCTAAAACAATTTTTGATTCCTTCCTTTAATTAGCTGGAACTTCGTGACCTGCGTTTCTAAAGCTGACAAATGTCAAACCCTCAATATCAAATACATTTCCTGCATTTTAATCTTTATCAAACTCTCTTGAAGCTGGAACATACCAAGGTCTCCATTGTTTAATTGTATTCAATTCTATTTTTGATAAGTTATGGTATTACATAATTATTACTGAAGTTTATCTATCCAAAATAGAGTACCAGTTATTGGAACAACACTATCCACATCTCCACTTAAAATAAGAACCCTAATATTATTTTTAATTATATTTGGGTAAATATCAAATGATCCATTCGGATTTATTTAATAGTTCTCGAATTTTAACGAACAAGCAACCCATTTCGGAGATTTTTCATCTATATTCAATATCTTAAAATTTATGAAAAACTTCTACTTTTCTTATTTCTGTATTCTAAAACCAATGATACAACCCTTTTACATCTACACATGGAGGCACATCGCTATCATTTCTTTCTTCATCTGAAATTCTTAATGGGCTTTGCATTCTTTTACTTCCTTCTGGAGTTGTAGTGATGCATTTTTCATAAACATTGTATTAATTCACTTAATAATCATAACGAGGTCCGGACACTTATGCCAAAGCTTCTTATATTAAATCTAAACATTCTTATTTCTCAGTTCCATAACATGTTTCAGTTTTATCTACTATTTTACGATAAGTTTCTTCACTAATGAAACCATGTCTTCCAAAAAATTCTAATCTATGCTTAGGAAAAAGATCTCCTATTAAAGTGCATTCACTTGGATCAGTGCAACCATTTCCAATTATTATACCTTAAATGTTGATTCTTAGAACTTCAGGATTTGCTGGGTTTAAATTATAATTTATAATCTCCTAAGTCAAAGTTGGCACGTATATACCAGCGTAGGATTCGCCACCAATATAAAATTTTTAGCTTCTGAAATCTGGGAATCTCACAAAGAACTAAATTAACGCATGCATATTATATGCAGCAGTCGACTCATCAGATTAATCTCCATCTGGACCATAAGAATATCCAACAGATATTGGAGACTCTATGTATAACATATTGGCCTACAGTATAATTCACAAATTTACAAAGTTAGTCCAAGCGTGAGGATTCTCTTCAAACTCAATAGATTCTTCTATAAAGGTGTAAGGGCCACTCTCGGTAAATGCTGCAATCATTGATGAACATCCTGGTCCTCCAAGTAGCCATAATATCAAAGGTTTCTCAGAAGCAGAATCAATAGATGGGTAAAAAAGGTAATGAAATTATACTGTTTCATCATCTGTCGCGCTGAGATAACCAGAATAGCTAAATTATAATAAATAATCTTACATCTATCCTTGATAGTTAGTACCTAAAAGCTCATTAAGTTTGACTACATCCACTACATCCTTATCTAATAATTGTGTTTATAATGCTTGTAAAGTAAGGAAGAGAGAAATCAAGACAATTGATTTTTACATATTTTAATTAAACTAATTACATCATTGAAATCAACTAAGAAATATGTAAATCGATAATGTGTAATTGAATTATATATAAATTCCAATTTTTTCTATATTATCACAAAATTCAAATATATAAATAATTTTCTAGGAGTATTTTCAAAATGAAAAAATTTTTACTTGTCTTACAATCTAAAACCCTTTTGTTAGAATTTTGAAAATAGTTAAACCCAAAAAATAATGAAAATTTATAAGCATTCCATTATCAACTTATATCATCTACAACTTTAAATGCTCTCTTACTATTTAAAATATATGGATATTTAATATACAATTTACTTTTACTTCAGTTATAGCTATATTACAATAATATAATTTTAATTTCTATCATTTTAAATAATATTATATGGTGTCTTAAATTATTTAAATAAAATTAGCATTTAGAAATGAGTATTACTCTTAGCTTTCTATTTATGCAAAATAAGAAATTTCTAACTCATTGATTCATATTATTAATATATATGGATGTAAATTATGTAAGAAATGTGTTTGTAACCGTTACTAATCATAAAATGAAGTTTTTTATCAAATATTATTGGCTAAAAGTCATAAGATATTTGGATTTTTAAAACTAAATCAAATCAGTCAACTTCAAGAGAATAACTATCCTCGAAGCTAAATTTATATTGATTAATATTTAAAAGAATTGAAGGAATCTAATTAGTTCTTAATCAAGTTTCTTTATAAAACCCTGAAAATTATGAAGAGGAATTATCAAAAAATAGCTGATGAAGAATCTATGATGTTTATTTATTATTAAAATTTTAGAAATTTATATCCTAAATCATTTACCATTCTTATTGTCAATTTTTAATTTCGAATTTGGATTGAGACAATCAAAACAGAGCAAACCATTTTCAGTCTTAAATCCTAAACTGTTACAAAAAGTAGAAACTCATCGAAAATTAAACCTAGACTTAATTTTAAAGAATAAAATGATCTAAACTTGGAATTATTCTCTAATTAATTTTTGAATCAATCATCTTTATTTCATTATTTAATGTTTTTCTATTTATTTACATGACCAATAATTTCACTTACTTTATTAAATTCCTTAACAAATCTTTAATTTATGTAATTAGACTCAATTATTTTATAAATGAATAAAAATATAATTTATAATTCAAATTTATAAGAAATGAATTCTAATTATGTTATTCTAATGAAAATTAGGAAATCAAATTTTAAAAATTTATTATGCAATTTATAAAGCAGGATTCTGTAGAATATAATCTTTAAGGAGAATTTTATCATTATAGATATAATATGGAAAAATAAATAAAATTGAATCCATCAAGTAATTTAGTAAGACTTTTAAGAGAGCTAAAGTTAAAAATCTAGAATTAGTTAGATAATTAATTACATTTTTCAAAATATGGATAAGTCTTTAAAAATGTAAGTTTTTAATGAAAGGAAAATGGTAAAAATAAATTTCCTATCCTAAAAACTGAAAGAACATAATTTGTTGATTCAATACTATTTTGTTTAAATTACACACCCGCGTTAGAAAGTTTATTATTAGGTGAGATATATTTATATTCCGTATCAGAAAGTCAAGCTAAATGAGAGTTCATAGAACAAAAAATTAAAATTTTGTATTATTTAATAATTGAAATTTTTTAATTTTCAAAAAAAAAATATAAAGCATCATTTATAATAAATTTTAGCTTTTATCAGCGTATTTTCGGGTATGGACAAATTAAAATGATTGCCATACTCTTTTAATATTTCAATTTTGGTTTATATTATTTCATTATCAAAGTAACTCACGTAATCTGCTTTGTTTTCATAAACGTTATCAAAGAAGAGTTTTTTTTAAAATCTAAAATGAAAAATTTTGAAGTATTTTTTATTTACTTAAAGGTTTTATAAATTTAATAAAGCAAAAATTTTATGAAAAGATAATTAATCAAATAAACATTCTCGGATTATCAATAAACAGGTGAAATAGTTTGAATATATAGATAATATTTTGTCACTGTAATAAACCAATAGATATATGGAATTATTCTACTTATTTATTAATTGAAGCTTTATAAAATTCTAGATTGATTTTTTTAATATATTTTTTGGTTATTAGAGTCAATTATTTCAATTAAACTTTGAATTGATTAATCAATCATAAAGTTGTAGAGCTTATATATTGATTTTATCTTTAACCAAATCTATTTGTATTTAATGATATAAGATTCTCAAATAAACCCACAAAAATTTACCTAAGTATTTAGTAAATTGCCCATATATTTGATTAACCATATTTAGATTAAAAATATTAATGTTAGAAAAATATCTACAACAATGAATTAAAGGCAAGAAAATAGAAAAACTCCTTAAAAAAAAATTACAAACAAAAAAGTGTAATATATTGTATTGAAATTAAAATACCTGATGATAAATATTTATATATAAAAGAAAAATTGTAAGATAAAAAAAAATAATTGGTTAAACATTTTGTCTATTTGATGGGACTAAGCATTAAAATTTTAATCTCAAAACTTGGGAATAGTTCTTATATATTTATCATTTAAAACTAAATTAAATAAAAGAAAGAAATGAAATATAAAACTGAGATATTTTTTTTCAAACTTAATCATTAGAAATTCAATTGAACAATTTTGTTAGCGCATGTTATGAATATAAAGAAAATGAATATGTTTGAAAATGTAATTAGAAATGTAAGGATGAGTATTCTATAAGTATGCATTTGTTAAATAGATAATTTTTGATTTTGATTTCAATCAATTTTCAATCGCCATATTGAGTAATTTTTCTAAAACAGCGAAATCTTCCCTGAGTTTGGAATTTAATTTTATAATTTATTGCAATTCATCATATTCTTTCAAAATTTGTTGTAAACTTTCTCTAGGTTGTTGCCTAGACATTATTGACTTAAACAATTCATGCTTTTTCTATAAAATCTAAATTAAGCATTAAGAAGCCAGAGTATTGATATCGTTTTGCATTAAATGGTATTTTATTTAAATTATTATTTTATTTTTTAATTTTGTAATATATATGTAATTAATTGAAAATAATATTTTATTTTCTATTCTTAAATTTGGTTATCTCAATAAAAATTTTGAATATCATTTTAGTTCACATTTCATTTTAAAATATTCTCAATATAAATCATACTTTGATATATCTCTTTAGATCTGATCAATTAATAAGCTTTCAAATTATTTTAATAGTTTTGAGGCTTGAAACTTCTCGTCTAAATGAATTCCCTTTAATAATTATCATTAGTATGAACTTTCCTCTATTGAATATTAAATTTAAATCAAATAATATATTTTACATTATAAAGTCAACAATAAGAAGTATTTTTATCATTAAATTAATTTTTTTATTATAATTTAACAACCTAATTTATATAAGCAATAATATTGAAAAATTGTTCCTTCTTTATGAAGGTACTAAATAAATTTACTCCTAATTCTAAAATGCTATTTCAATATTTTATAATTTTATTATTCCTATAAAATGCAATCTAATAAATTTAAATATTTTAAAATGGCGTGCAGATATGATTTTAGAGTGACTGAATCTCTTCTGGCATGCTTTATCTATCTTTGGATGGTGACGGCTGAGACAAATACGAAAGGATCAAAACTATGCAAAATGGAATACTTTCATATTGTTATTTATTAAGTTTATATAAATTAATAGAAATCCTAAATGAAAATTATATTATTATAAGAAACAATAAATTAATAGAAGTTATATAATAACAAATTACGAATGAAATGTTTATTAAGAATTTTACATGCGAATTCTATCTTAGAGTAAATAGTCTCAATTTATTAATTATTATCAATAATTTGAATTGATATTTTTCAATTTAAATATTGATATTTTATTATTATTATTATGAATTTATAGTATTTATTTCTCTGAAATTTAATAATTAGTTTGTTACGCTATTGGAGGCAATCTCATATTTCGATAAAGCAATTCAAAAAAATTAAGATAATTCAAATTATTATTATAGAAAAGGCAATTATCCTCAATTATTGTTTAGCTATTGCTTTATTTACTTTAGAATCTACTCAAAACTTGTGATTTAGCAATTAATAAAAATCCAGAGAACGCTGATTATTTTTTTGAAATATTTGATTGGATTTATCTTAAATTTTAGCTTTAATCTTATATATAATAAAGAAATAATATAAAATTTAGATAAATTAGATCGCTAATAGAACCCAGAAAATGGAGATTATTTTAACAATTTAGGTTATTAATTAAAATAATTTCAGCTTCCATCTTACTAATAATTTTGAAATACAAAATAACTCAGCCCCCCAGTAGATTATAAAGAGGCATTAAAAACATTGTGATTTTGCAATTCAAAAAGATAATAATAATTCAGATTATTATGCTTAAAAAGGTCTTATTAATATAATAATCTTAGCCAATATATTAATTTTCTGAAATCCATTTTTTAAATCTAAACGTTCTAAATCAATCTTAAAATGCACTTTATTATATAGATCAGGCAATATCTAGAAACCCTGAAGAATTAGTTCATTTTTTATTAAATGTACTTTAATTATAAATTTAGCAATGACATTATTTGCTACTCAAAGTTAGAATTCCTCTTATTAAATTTACAACGTTATGAAGAGGCCCTTGATATTCGTAATTATTTGATTTAGTAATAACCTAATTAATCAGATCATTATCTTCATAAGGGTTAATAATTTATAAATATAATATATTTTAGGAAATATTTTATTTTAATTGGTTAAGAAATTATTTCTAAGAAGGTCACATCGTTATGAAGAGGCTATACTTAATTACGATTTGGCAATATAGAAAAACAGTTAAAATGCAGATTGCTATTATTATAAAAGTTCTTTATTTTTTTAAGATAAATAGCAAACTCTTTAAAAATCTCATTTATAAATTAAATTCTTTACAATTTTTTAAAACTTCTCTAACAGTCTTTACAACATGATTTACTTGCAATAGAGAAAAATTCTGAAAAACCAGATTATTATATTTGTCAAGGGTAATTTCTTCTTTATATGTTAAAGCAACCACTTTAAAGCAATTAATAATTTGTTATCTTTAATGAGTTTAGATCGATATCAGAAGCCCTTGAATTTTGTGAATTTGCATTGTAATTAAATCCAGAAAATTTCGAGTTTTAGATGAAAAAAAGTATTAAGATTTTAAAAATTAAGCAATCATCTTTATAAATAATATAAGTTATAATTTTTTTTATAAAATTTACATAAATATTCTTCAGCAATATAATTAAACAACAAGATCTTACAAAATAATCCCGATGAACCAAAATTATACGCAAATAAAGGTTTGTTTATTATTGAACATATTAAGCTCAATCTTTAAGAGACATATATCAAAACTATTTTTAAAATTTATAGATATGTTTTGAAGAAGCAGTTGAAAATTGTAATCAAGCTTTAAAGTTGAATTCAAGTAACTCCCATTATTATTATTTAAAATGTAAAAAAACATTTTATGGTTTTTTAGCTTAAGCATGAAATTTAATTTTAATTATAAGACAAAAATTATTTTATTTACAGAAATATAAGGAACCTCATTAAATTTCGTAATGAAGCAATATTAAAAACTCTGAATAATCGGATTATTTTATATACAATGGTAATATTTCTATTTTTATCTGTTTAACTATTATTTTATAATTTAATTTAAAAAAGATATTTGAATTAAATAGATGCATTAAAATATTGTAAATAAGCCTCATAGAAAAATACTTCAATTGCTGATTACTATCATTACACAGGTATGAATACTTCTAATTTGTAGGAATAACCTTAAATTTATATATATTTTAATTTAAGATTTAGATTTAGATTACTTAAAACGTTATGATGAAGCTCTTAAATATCATGATTAAGCAGTTTAAAGAAATCCAAATGATGCTAATATATTAGGATTTACCTTATTAATTAATTGCTTATTAATCTCTTATTAAATCTAAAAAGATATTAAGAAGCCTTAGTATTTATGATAATTCCATTTCTAAAAATCCAAAAAGAGCTGAAGATTATTCCAACAAAGTTTTATATGAATTTAATTAAGCAATTACTTTACATAGTCTACTTCGCTATTAAGAAGCTCTTTAGTATTATGATTATGCAATTCAAAAAGATCCAAATAATGCAGACAACTATTACAATAAAGGTAAAGAATTATAATGTGATAGCAATTACATTAAAATAAATAAATAGATTCAAAGAGGCAAATGAATGCTGTAAAGTGGCCAAAACGAAAAATCCATATTCAATGGCCATGAAACAATTAAAAAGTTTTGAAGAAATTTTAAAATATAAGCTCTTAATTTGATAATTAAGTATCCCTAAACTGATCACATATAATACTTAAGATAATGATACTCTATTATAAAAGGTTGCTGAATTATTCACTAAAGATAAATCCATTTTTTTTAAAACTCTAAAAAAGATTACTATTCTAAATCCCTTTAAAAGAGGAAGGTAGCATTTTTTCCTTTTATCTTGATGATTTAAATTAATTATAATTTGGAGATGCTGCAATTAAAAAATTTCCTCAATTAGCTCAGTGTCATTTCAAAAGGGTAAATTTTCGCTCACTCTCACTTCCTTCACTTAACTTTGATTGAACTAATTGAACTCTAAGAGCTTATGTCACACAATAAAGCAATAAGTTATGATGGCATATCGGACAACTTCATCAGAAATTGTAAGAATATCAACATCTTCAGCAATATTTGGAATTTATCAACAATTGAAACTAACTATGCTTTTTGTAGAGCAAGATTGATCCCTTTAAACAAAGTTTTCCCAGATATCCCAAAGAAATATAATTTCGACCGATTACAATATTTAGACTCTATTTAAACTATTAGAATTGATGTTCCTCCTTAAATTGTAAGATTACTTATCTTTTTAATTATCAAAAGTTTAAACTGGTTTTGTACCATCTGCTTGAACTTAAATAAAAATTGTGAAACTCTTAAACATTCTTAATAGCTTTAATAAGTAAGATAAAATGGACTGCATATTTATCGATTTTAGTAGTGCTTTCAATAGCATAAACAGGGGGAAACTATTCATATTTTGTCTACTAGGAAGATATTAAGTAACAATAAATTTAAATTCTAAAAACCTTTACACCAATTTACATTATATATGCCCCTAATCAAATTCAAGATCTTACTTCACAAATGGTGTCTCATAAGGATCACCTTTGTCTCCAGCACTGTTTAATATCTATTTAGAAGATTTTTTATCTACCCTTAAGTAGTATTGCAACTTCATATATATGTCCTGCTAATTTGCAGATGATATAGTTATCTCGCAAGCTGATAAAGATTAAGTTAAGTTTTTTCCTAATTCTGTCCGCTCCTTTGATTTAATTTTAGAGCGTTTTCTTTATTATTAAGATTATTTCTTATTTTTTAGCTTCAGCAACATACTATTTCTGCATTCAGAGTTATTAATGTATGATCTGACAAACCATTAAAATTTAATTCTACTTAAGATATTCTACAGTATGAAAATAAAATATGATCCGTTTTAGATTAATGAAGTTTTCCTTTTCTCATTCTTTAAAAGGGCATTTCTTTTTATTGAATAACTGATTAAAAACCATTAAAATAAATCGTAGATGAATTGAAATCTCCACAAATGATAATAACTTAACCATTATTTGTGTATTTGAGCAATTATGAAAACCAAAGGTTTAAATTATTAGAGCATTTCAAATAATCTCTTTCAGTATGAAAATAGAATTTGAATAAAATAATATTTGTTGTTTAGTTCTTACAAGTATTCTCAATTTTATACTGGTGGCTAAAGTTTTGTTTTTAAATCAGTTGTATCAAAATATCTGTGAATTCCAGTAAGTACTCCTTCTGATCTATTTGATGGCCCATATTCAATTACAATTAAAAATAAATATACTATAAAGTAACATTATCAGCTAATAAAAATAATTTAAATAAACTCATGTGATTATATAATTGGGTATTAATGGAAATTTTATTATTACTAAATAGGCACTTGTTTTATTGTCAATAAAAAATTATTCTGAAGCCATTGAATATATAGATGAAATGCTAAGAATGGATCTTTAAAATCTGGTGTTATTACTTGAAAAAGTTTAAATAGTTCTAATTTAGGTGAATGTTTACGCCTTCTTGGATAATATTCTGAAGCGATTGAGTCATACCAATAAATCATTAATATTTATCTTAATCTTTTGATTTTTCAAAATGTAAAGAAGATTTTATGAAATTCATTGGTGAGTGTTTACAATTTTGAAATAACAACACAATTATAAAAATGTTAAAGAAATTTGATAGTGCAGCAAGTTTAGCAAGTAAAGTCTTAAAAATATAAAAACAAATATAAATGCTCTATTAATTAGAGTTTTATAATTGTTTTAATAAATAGCTGAATGCTTAATATCATGATATTTAAATTCGACTATATTAAAAGGTTATATTTTAAATTATTTAAAGGTGAATGTTTAACAATTACAAAACTATAATATATTTAATTGGATTATACTAAGAGTCCCTCTTTTGGCTTGATAAAGCTTTAAGTTTAAATGAAAATAATATGGAAGCATTAGCAACCAAGGGCAATATCGTTTTATTATGAATCAAGCATGCCTTGAACGATAAAAAAATCATATTGGTAAAATTATAATTATGATGTAATGATATTAAGATGCAATCATATTTTAGATAAAGCATTAGTAATTGACCCTTAAAATTTACATTGTTTATCAGATAAAAGTACTTTTTCTACTTTCGAAAAATAGGTGGTTGTTTATACCAAATATTGAAAAGCTAATATGAACAAACCAAAAGAAGGAATCATATGTTGATCCATCTAGTTTTTATTCATTATCATTTAAAAGTTAATTTTGCATTCAATCATTTGGAAGAAGTTTAATATTATTAGGTGAATTTACATAAGCTAACGTTTGTTTTAAAAAGCATTAACTATAAATTCTTAAGATGTCTCAATAAGGTATATTATAGTTAAAAAAAGAAAGTTTTGTTATTATTTAATTATTACACGCAATGTAAGTACATATATATATCCAAACAAATGGAATAATAATAAATCAACAATTATAATTGAATCTTTTAATTCAAACTTGTAGTTTAAAATTTTTTAAGTAAAAGATATTCGTCTATCAATTATTGAATAATTTTAATTGGCCATTAGACTATTCAATAAGGCTTTAAAGATTGATTCAAAACATGTCTATTCATTTTTCGCTAAAGCTAAGCTCACTGTTTATTATTATAAATGGTATCTAAATTATAAACCTATTTTGTGAATAGCAATACGCTTTAAAATGTTTGGATCAAGTATTGACATTCGATCAAAATCATAATCCATCGCTGAGCTTTAAAGATATTATTAATAAAGGATAATCTAATAATTGTTTATAAATATTAACCAATCGAAATGATGGTATGAAAAAATCATGAAGAAAAATACTATTGAGATATTATGAATCTTGATATTAGAATATTTTTGAATTGTTAATTTTTATTAAATTATTTAAGGCTTTTCTCAATATTTTAGAAAGCTAAATCAAAACTTTAATTTTTTTCTTAAATAAAAAGTCATTCAACATTCTAACACATAAATATTATTTCAATAGATTTAAGAAATGAAGCTAAGTCTTTTTAAATATCAACTTTTCTAGAATTATATTTATCTATGATGTATAAGTTAAATTAAAAAAAGGACTTAATTGATGAAACATTTACACAAACTATTAAAGAAAAGAAAGATGAAAAACGAAAGAATTGAAGCTGTACTTTTCGTATGTTTGTTACAATTCAATTGAAAAGTTACTACAAAAAACTATCAGAATTTAGAAAAGCATACTTAGTTCTCAGAAATTTTGTATGCTATATATTTGTCAAATTTGAGGATTCTCAATAAAAATGATGGCAATTAATTTTTTACTTATAAAATATGTATGTATTTATATATTAACCCAATGATTGGAAGGTGAAAATATAATGTCAATGAAATTAAGTAATTCTGGTGTTTTAAGGATCTTTAAAATTAACTTTCTTTTATGTGGTTTTTTCATTTTAAAATCATGAGGTGGTAACTGCTACATGATGATTCGCTTTCTTTATAACAGATTTTCAAGGCCGTTTATTAATATTAAATATTATACAGCCAAGTAATTGAAAGGAATAATTAGTTCCTTTATGAATTCATCTAAATAAATGTATATTGATAAAATAGAAATAATAATTTCATTTTAAAACTAGCTATTATTAAATCCATTTTAAGCCATCTTCAAGTCCTTCTCCTGTTATTGCACAACAAGGTTATATATGCCAGTTTTTAGTAAATTTTTTCAGATTTAATTCAGAATCCAATTCAGAAGAGGTCATTTATGATAGGTCTTATTTGTTTGCAAATATTAAAAGCGGAAAGCCAAATAATTCAGTCTCAAAAAGTACCTTATACAATTCTTCTTTTGCTAAATTCATCCTTTCTTTGTCTGAACAATCAATAACATAAATTAATCCTTTGCTTTACTCATAATATGGCTTCCAAAGTATTCTTATTTTATCAGCTCCTCCAACATCCCAAGAAATTAAATCATATTCTTTACCTAAAAGTTTTTCTAAATTTAATCCAATGATAGGAACTAAGTTTTCGATTTTTCCTGATTTTAATTTATAGAAAATAGTTGTTTTCCCTACTGAGTTTAAACCTAACATAGCAAATTGAGGTTTTTGATTATTAGTTGATTTTGCAAAAAAGTTTCCCATAAAATTAATTTAATGAGTTTTACTTAACTAATTTTTATTTAAATGAAATCCTACTTTTTCCTACAAGGAATTTTTTCTAAATCAATACCAATGAATATTGATGTAATTTAATAATACTATTCAATATCTAATATATTCAATATGTGATAATTCTCTTAGTACTTTAAAACTTACATGAATTTAAGGTCATCTTAGAATCATATAGTATAATCTTATTACTTTAGAAGTTTTTTAATAAAAAGTACAATTAATAAAATTTTTATAGTAAAATCCCATGAGGTATATAGAGATATAGATTGATTTTAATGTATTAAAAAAAAACATTCAAAAAGTATTGTTTAATGCAATATTGTATTTTGCTTTACAAAATTAGTCAATCCAAAGACCAACCAATAGGTTATTCATCTCTAATTGATTATCAATATAATTGTGAATTTTATCAATCATCTTCTCTTGGAAAATGAATGATAAAAAATTGTAAAATTAATAGAGAATGATTTTTTTATTAGTATTATTTTTTAATTCGATAACTTAATATTTTAACGCATGAAAGAATTTATTTATATTATTAAGAATCCCAAGTTAACAAGTACTATTAATTTTAATTTATAGATCTCACTTTCTCTTAATTCTTAAATTTTATGTTTATCCCCGAGAATAAGTGAAAATATTAATTTATATCAAATGAATATTCAACTCTCATAGAATCTAAATATTTTCCAAATTTACAATAAAGAGTTATTTGAATTTCATATCTTGAAAAATTATCATTTTAAAACTGATAAAAATAAAAGTTAGGAATAGTTTAAACAAAAAATTTTAGGAACTTTAGATAATCTTAAAAAAAAAGCAGTTATATGGTAAATTTTAGAATTTTTGACAGAGGTATCTTTTTTGTTATTCATTAAGAAATTTAAAAAAGCTTTATGCAAATTGGAGTTAAATACATGTTTCTTAGAAAATAATCCAAAAAGAATCAAAAAAAAAAGTAACTTCCAAATTCTGTAAATTTTCAAAATTTTTTATCACATAATCTAAATTATTAGAGTAAATTTGAATTTTTGTTAAACGAATAAAAAAAATATATAAATTTGATTATTTAAATTATATGGTCATAGCTTCAAAGATCTCTCCCCTTCGAAATATTGATATTATTGAGTAAGAATAAATATTTTTAAATAAATTGCATATCAAAAATATATTAAATAATTTAATTGGTATTTAAAACTTATTTTTATTATTCTTTTTCTGAAATTAATTCATCTTTTCAAATAATCTATTAAACTAAGTTTTATTTTTAAAATATTGACACTAATTAATGAATAAATAAATTTGTTATTGAAATAGAATATTCACGAATAATATCAATTAAATTGTTTTTACGACAATTTGCTTAAGTCAAAAATTTAACATATTTAAAGGTTTACCATTTATAAATTATATTTTAGATATTTAAAAATAAAGCTACCAAATTATTATCATGATGGTTTCTTAAGAAATTTTTAAATCTTCTATGAAAGAAAAAGAAAAGGATCTAAAATGTGCTAATTAATAAACATAATTCACCTATTTTAATTGTCGTATTAGATCCAAAATAAGAGTCGAACTAACAGTTGCTTTGCTAAGATTGCATAAAGAACTTTACAAATGAATATTCAACAATCAGGTATGAATTGGTAAATAAGCAAATAAAGAATGGTTAAAAGGATAAGGTAGAAGTAATAGAGAAGATAATTTAATTATATATAAAGTAAATTGAAGAGCTTTTAGGTAATATACATAAATTGAAGTCAGAAATAGACTTTTGATTAAATAAAATAATTGGATTTAGTGGTGGATTGATTAAAAACGTATTGTCTGTTGGACATGATTATCCATATTAGATTTGCAAAATTTAATTTCTAAATAATTAGAAAATTAAATGGATAAATTTTAATTAATAAAGGAAATAAAGAAGGTTAATAATTTTGGAACTTAAAAATAAATGAAAAATTGGAGTAACTTAACTACTTTAAATTATATTAAAAGTTTTAGGAAATACTGTAAATTTAGATTAAAATATTCAAGTTAAATAAGAAGCACCTTAACCTTAAAAGTATAATTTCTTAATTAATTTTTTTATCGTAAATTTATTCTTACTTGTCTGATGATGTCAGCAAGA
>JPFM01000030.1:0-39304 GCA_000733375.1 Paramecium sexaurelia
AATAAATACAACTATTAATATAAATATTAATAAGATAGTAGAATATTATTATATAGTAAAATTTAAAATACAACTGTAAATATAAATAATCTCAATGATTTATTTAGAATGATATGTTGTGGAATCATCCTAATGTCGTTATTCAATATTGGTTTTTCATCTTTAATAGATATTTGATGTCTGAATTTAATATTATTTTATTATTTTCAGAATATTTATCTTCATCTTCTTCCTATTAATTATGATCGTTTATGACTTTTCACTTTCAATTCTCAAATCTAATTAAACCTATTGGATATATATTATGTAAATTTCACTCCATCTAAATTTTTTCTAATTCATGGCTGTAGGCCATAATAATATATTGAAAACTAGCTTTACTTAAATCCCTTCCATTAACTTGTTATAAAACTCTAGATTCATAGATATCGGTGTTATCCTTAGTAAACAAAATGATACTCTTGTTTTCATATTTCCCACTTTAAATGTTGAAAAAATGGAAAATAATTATTTGAAAATGGAAATATGGTTGCTAATTTAGATTATGTAGAGTTCAAATCAGCAATAAATCCACGAATTCCAGTTTCAAATGATCCCTAAAGTGAGTCAGATAATTTATTCAATAATACCTTTTCTTTTCGCTTTATTAGTTCTATGATAATACGAATATAATACTAATATAATAGTCATAGCAATATTATAATTGCATTCTTACATATTATATGTAAGCTCTTCAAATTCAAATTCCTTTATTTTATTTATCAATCTCTCTCCCCCATTCTTATTATGAAATTAATGAGTTATTAGACTATCCACTAAATTCCTTTACTAATTGTTTTAATCCATATAATTTTGGCTATAACAACTTTCTTTTCGGATTTAATTAATAAAGTGAAATCATTCAACACTTATTCAGGACATTTTTTTCGAAACTTTTTGTTAAATCAAACAAAGCTAAATCTATTTATTCAAAGTAAATTCTTAATAACCTCTATGGTAAAGAAATTTAGAATTCTAAACATAAAGTTAGTGGTTTATTCAAATGATTTAAAGCGTTATTTATGTACTTATTTTTGTCTTTCGGCAAATGCTTATGATGATTTTCGAGTACCTAATTAAATCATTTTAAGTTTTTGTATTAAATAAATTATTTAAGGATGCTTTATGTTTTTTCATTTCTTTATTTTTTTGTATTATCAACTATACTTGCAGATTTTCTTTTTGAATCCATATGATCAAAATCTTCAGTTTTTGGATAACGATTTTAACATCTTCTTTTTGGCTATTTTTATCAAACCTTCCCACATTGAAGGCGTAAAACATTTTCTATTGGATGAGAAACTATTTCTAACAAACATAATTGTTGTAAATTATTTAGCTTATAAAATATATAAAAATAGAAATAAAAAAATTCCATAATTAATTTTTTGTAATAAATGATTTTTATAATTCAAAAAAAAAAGAGGATAACTTGAAAAACGAAATAGTTTTATTATTGTTTGTTAAAAAAAATAAGAAATTTGCAATTTGGTATTTCATAAATTCATCACTTGGTTAAGTGTTTTCTAGTTGAAAATTTAACACATTATAATATTTATTACTATAGCCATCTAAGTGAAAATATATTCTTTTTATAGATGTTTTCTTGAAAATATTGTTATTATATGAATATAATGTTATAATATGAATATAATGTTATAATATGAATAAAAATTCGTCATTTCCATAAAGTCAGTTTTTCGAATTTATTTTTTGGTATATTATAAATAAATAATTCGATCTATTTGTGGTTGTTATTAATTCCTTAACTAAAGTATGTATTAAAACTCATCTAAAATTTGATTTTGTCAATAGATGAGAGTATTCAAGTCAAACAGTTAGTATATATAATAATATCTCAAAATAATTTCACTAAGTTTTAGGTTTCCATTAAGAAGAGGTATTCTTACTAAAACAATTTAAAACTTTTCTCTATACTTAGACAATCCAAAAAAACTAATTATTTTGCTTATGAAGCATCTTTACTCATATTTCTTAAATACGTCATATAAAATAATATTAGATTTTATGTTGTAGTTAGGAGCTTATAGTGGTAAATTAGGGCGATTGCTGGTTTGCTTATTTTAGATACATCTCAAATAGTTGTATTCTTTACAAAATTTTAGTTACATACTTTGTTTAGTATTTATAATATTATAAATCTGTTTTTTTTGTAATTAGTATATGATCAAACTAGAGTACAAGTTGTCAGTAACTTTAAAGATTTAATAGAGAATTTCGATTAAAGTCAGGAGTACCTTGATATTATAGAATACAAATAATTTCCAAATCTACTTTAATATATTTATGGAATAAAATCGCAGAAATCAAAATGACATCATCATGTCTTTTGTTAATGTCATCATTTTAGGGTTTAAAGGAGTGAATCAAATTTGAACATCATTAATAATTTAATGTAAAAAACATTATTAGTAGCAGGATTGACACTTCTTTTAAGTACTATTGGTTATATCTAAAATTAATAACCAAATAACTATGTTAAAGCTGAATTTGAAACATTCAAAGCTAAATACTAGAAATCTTACAATCTTGCTGAAGAAGCCTATAGAAAATTAATTTTTGAATAAAATTATGCTAGAATTTTAGCTCATAATGCTGACCCAACCTAAACATATACATAAGGTGTTAATCAATTTACTGATTTGACTTAAGACGAATTCGTATCCATTTATTTAACTTACACTCCACCTGAAGGATGGTAACTTTAAGAAGGAGAAGTAGTCTAAGAAGGTGTCGAACCAAATGACTCAGCTGATTGGAGATCAAAAGTCCATGTTAAAAATCAAGGTAGCTGTGGATCTTGTTGGGCATTTTCTGCTGTTGGTGCTGTTGAAGCTTTCTTGAGAGTCACTAAAGGATAAGATCACAATTTGTCTGAATAATAATTGGTTGATTGTGATAGATCAAAAAGTTAGGGGTGTAACGGAGGATATCCAGACTTGGCTATTAGTTACATTGCAAAAAATGGGGCTGAAACTTAATCAGCCTATCCTTATGCAGGAAGAGATTAAAATTGCAAAAAAGCAACTGGTAGCGTAAAAGTTAATGGAGTTTCAAATATTGCTAGAAGTGGTTTATAAGCTGCTATTAAGTCGTATCCTATTTCAGTTTTAGTTGATGCCAACAATTGGAGCCCTTACTAATCAGGAAAATTCTCAAACTGCAACAAAAACCTCAATCATGCAGTTATGGCTGTTGGATTTGAAAGCGACGGTACTTGGATTATCAAGAATTCTTGGGGAACTGGATGGGGATAATCAGGATTTATGTATTTGGCAGCAGGAGATACTTGTGGTGTTACCTAATATGCATCAAAAGCTGTTTGAGATAATATTTAAATAAAATTTAAATAATATTAATCATAAAGTAGACATAAATCTTTATAAAGCTTGTCTCTATAATCCATTATTCACAAAATAACTAAAATGGGGACATTAATCTTCTATCTCATTAAAATACATTTTGGTTTAACTTAATTCTATTTTCCCTTTTATTTGTTAATAATTTATATGAACTTTTTAATGTTCTTAAAAAAGTTATAAAATTATTAATGCTTTTTTTTTATAAGCCATATATGTCATTCCATCTGTATTTTCTTATTCTTGTTTTGTTTCTTCTAAAAATATTGGATTATTATTAATGTATTTTTATTGGTTTGCAAGTCCCAAAAAATTTTGAGATTTAATTTTAAATCCAATATATTCACATATTTATTTTAGATCACTTAAAGATAATTTTGCATTCATATAATTCGTTTAATATTTAAAATATCCATCTGCTATAAATAGATTTAGAATTTCTCTTAAATTTATTTATTTTTGACAATAAAATATAGGTGATTCACTTTAAAATCCTAATACTCTTATTGATAAATTAAACATAGAAGAATTAGCATAGTTAATAGATTCAAAAGCAACAAAAGGATTATCTCGTCCTACATCAACACTCATGTAATCTAAAAAAAATTAAATTGTATATAAGCCAATTTTATCTATTTTAAGTTACATCTTATGTATAAATTCTTTGAGATTAGATCTAAATCCAAAGTCCAAACAAATTTAAGAACTACCTTAGAATTACGATTTTATCGTTATAACTTATTTATCTTTTAGCAATGCTTAGTAATTACTGGATAAATTTTTAAAATGATTCAATAGTTCTTAATTTTCCATAGATTCATTCTTCTTCTTTTAGATATAGTTTTTCCCTATTTATTTGAATGAATTGACTGTAGCATTAGTATCTTATTCAAGCTATTCGATTAGACTTTTTTCTAGATAATTTTTATTTTATGCTTCACTTTCGATTCGTATGTTGAACGGGTCTTTTAAACTTAATTTCATTAATTTTATTAATTAGATCCAAATATTCAATTCTACTTTCATTTTATCACCTTTGCTATTGGTTTTACTTTTATTTTACAATAACTGTTAAAGAACCAATCTTCTATTCAAACTATTATTAAGTTCTCTAGTAAACTCGAAAAATTTATGAAGATTTATAAAAGTTTGCTGTTTATTCATAATCAATTTATTAGTTGTAAACTTTCGTAGATAAACTGATTTTCTTTATATTTTTGTTTGTTCAAACAAAATAGAAAACATTTCTTAAGTTTCCAAACTGGCTAAATCTAGAAAGTTTATAGTGCCAAGTAGATATCTGCTGGTTTTAGGCACATATATTTGAACTGTCCAAACGTCTATTATCAAATGACTATAAACTGTAACAATACCATACTCTACTGTACCATTTCTAAAGGTAAATAGTTAAGAATTTTTGAAACCAACCTAAAATCTTTTTATAAAATGCCCAATCACTCTAGCATCTTTTAAATATGTTTCACAATAATTCTTAGCCACTTGCTCCTTTGAATCGTAAAATAATTTAACAAACTAACAATTATTATGCCTTTCCAATAAATTTAAGTTGTTAATATGAATGATATTTCCCTTTGAAGACTTAGGGGAATCGCCACTTATAGATATACTTCTTTAATAATCAATAAATGTTTATTTAGTTTTTTTGGATAGAAAGTATCTATGAAGGAACGTGGGCAATT
The DNA here is from genome assembly GCA_000733375.1 of Paramecium sexaurelia. NCBI lineage: Eukaryota > Ciliophora > Oligohymenophorea > Peniculida > Parameciidae > Paramecium > Paramecium sexaurelia. Next base: position 5,120 of record JPFM01000030.1, read on the forward strand.
AATATCTAAACTTTCTTTCTGTATAAGTATTATTTAAAATAGTCATTGTCATTTTCTGAATAAATTTATCATCAAAATAATATATTTATTGATGTTATTCTATATTAATTTTGAACAATTCAATTAAATCTTAGTGAGAAAATATCATCTTAAATGATGAAGTTTTAGATGATAATAATTCTAGTTATAGATTTACATAAAGCATCTCACCATCAAAATAATAAATTCTTTCATTTCCTTTTTAGTCAAAATTAAAATTATCTAATTTTTTATTAAAACTATAATATATCGATGTATGTACAATAAACTATTAATTTCTATTAATGAAAAATCGGTAATGATTAGAATGAAAATGATTTGTAAGATCTTTGTGTTTACTCAAAATCAAAGTTTTTAATTTGATGGCTGAAGGTAATTGGCAATTAACAAAATGTGATTATTAAATAAAAATAGGAGTTTTACTGTCTTTAATTAAAAATTATTCAATTTTGTAATTCAACTTTTCTTTATTTTTAGAAAATTATTTTATGCTTCCTTTTTCGTAAATTCTATAAAGTTAAACCTATTTTATAATATTTATGGCTTAAAGGATCTCTTAATTATTAGCCATAAAATCTGGTTCTTCAATTATTTATTTTCCTTAATATATGTCATCATATTATTAGATTTAAGTAATTATGTTAATTTTAAACATTTACTCTAAGTTTTATTCTTTTTCATTTATAATTTTAGTATGTTTAACAAACTATTATTCAATTGGTGATATAGCATATAATTGAATAGTTTTTTCTTCTTTTTACATCAATTTTAAAGACATCTTTTTTGTTTTCAATTAATTATCATTTTTTAAAATCACTTTGTTTTGCATTAAATCAACATCAAAATATGAAAACAAGAATAGATTAAGTAATTCTTTTTAAATTTTTGAGTAATCCGATTAGAAGAGTAAATTATAGATTAATTGTTCAAATCTAATATTTGATAATTGTTGAGGATCTTTATCAAGATATTCTAATAATTAATGAAATAATTATATTTATAGAGAATAAGGTTCTATAAATACGTTACTTTTAATATTGTCAATAACCTTTTCTTTATTAAACAATGTTGAAGTAACCTTCAGTTCAAAATATTATCGATTTATTTAGGATCCAAAAATTTAAGGTATATTAAAGGGATTGCCTTTTTTCCCTTCTGGACTCAATAAATCATTTAAATGATACTTTAAATCTCTTGATATCTCAATTTCTAATGTTAACAGCACGAACCTTTAAAAACATTTCTTAAAATCTGATTTATACATATCTTTAGATAGTTTAATAACTGTAGAAAATATCTTTTAAGAGTATCCTTTGAGATTGACAGAAGGACTTCCATCAATCATAAATTATCTGGATGTGCAAATAAACCTAAATAATAAAATGCTATTTTTAATTTTTTATTTATTAGCTAAATAATCCAATAATTCTTTATCTGTTATATTATTAATTACATTTTATTATTTATTGTGAAAATGAATTTTAGCAATTCTTTTAATATGATATTCATATGAAATTACCTTATTTATCAGATTCATATTTATATATTTGACTGTTGTATAATTAATATTTGGTAAAATTTCATAAGCATAACCACAAATCTTTTTTATTTTGCTTATCTATGATTGATGAAATTAACAAAGATAACTCTGAACATAAGCGCAGCTATTAATATCTTCAATAGTAATTTTAATTTTTGCCCTTTACGTAAGACCTGATATAAAAGAATGTTTTTCTTATTTAATATTATTAGAAAGGTCAAAATTAAATATTTAGGAATATTGTTTAAACTTATCCAATTCCTTCAATGCTTCAGCCACTGTAGGCCAAATTGTTGCTCCACTTTTTTCCCTTCCTTTTTAAACAACTGGAAGATCAAATCGATAAAAATTATAAGAATTTCCTTCCTATGAAGCATATAATACTATGAAATTTTTATCTGCAGTTAAATCTTTGTATTTTATTTTCCAAATTTAAATTCTATTCTAGAATAATATTTTATATTTTAAAGTTGGATAATATAAATGTTATTATTTTACTTACTATAAAGTTCCGTATTTCTCTTAAAGATAAGTAATATCCTCTGTGTTATAATTTACCAAACTTAATCTTTTTGCTAGACATATAGCTTTAAAAAAGCCAAATCCTTTTCCCTTAATTATATCTTTCATTTGTTATTCTTTTCTATCCTCTAATTCCCCTCTTGGAGTAGGTTAACTTTGTGCATTTGATTACTTTTCAATAGGATTACCAAATTAATCAGGAGCTGTTTTAAATCTATTGAAATCTAAGAAATTTGTGATAGACTAAGGTTTGGCTTAAACAGGACCAAGAACAGTTTATTATTTCTCTTATTGTCTTTTTTTTCTAAATACACCCATTCTTATTAATGATTTGATTTTATTTATATTTGACCTAACTCTTTCACTAAAATTTGCTTTAAGCTATATAAACTAAGATTTTAATCCTAATCTTGGTTTAATTGCAAAAGAATTCTATCTTGTAAATTTAGATCTTCTTTTAGTTTTTCTGATTAATTCTTTTATTTATAATTGTCTATCACTCACAATTTAATATGGTGGATCATCAACATATGTTAAAATTTTTAAAAAATGCTTTGTTATTAATTTTGGTAATTTTTTTCCTCCTGGTGATTCTAAATGAAAATATCTTAAATTGAATAAAACAACTAGACTCATAATACTAATCTTTGGTTTTGGAGATAACAACGCTTAAGACATGAACTTTGTCGGTTCTTTTGAAGTTAATTTGCTATCTAATACTTCTTGAATTATGTCTTATTTTCTAAATGGAGAGCATTCTTCTTATTTGCTATGTCTTTTAGTAATTGGAACTGATGTTATAATATTCTTATAAATTTTTCCAACAGAAGGCTTTTAATGTAAAGGTTTACGTTTGGAAAAAGATTTAATTTTATAATTATCCACTTCCAACCACATTTCCTTACTAAGAATTGATTCAGGTTAGAACTAACTTGGTGGTCTACTTATTGATGCTTATCTGCTATGAAATGTTGATTTAACAACTCTATCAGATTATTTTGTTAAGTCTAACTAAATTTGTTGAATTTGTTAAGCATTATACAAACTTGAGATTGATTCATAATGAGTATCTCTTTTAAAGGTAGATGATTATTTTAGGTTTTCTTCTGAAGATAAAAAACTAATCAATGATCTCGCTACTTTGTGAATTGGCTTAGAATCAAATTTAAATATTTTTCTTTTAAACAAATTCCACCCAAGTTTTTCATAATACTTATCCAACATTTCTTAAACTTAGTCGTATTTCTTAGATAATTATTAATCTATTGATTATTAAGATTTCTTATAAAATTATTATGTAATTTAAAGTAATATCTAAATCTCATTAAATAAGTTTTCAGCTAAGCTTGGAGCTATGCCTCTACTGATTGGATATAATAATTTAATCTCGAAATAAATAAATTAAAAAAAATCCTCTTTAGGCATATTAGCACAAGTCTTAGCAGAATCTATCATTTTTTGGGACAAATATACAATATTTTCTTAGCTTTTTAATAGATGCATCTCGGTAACAAAAGATTTTAGATTATACATAGTATAATATTCATGTTTAATATTCATTAAAAAATGAATTGATTGTTGCTCTTCTCCTGTCAAATAGGTTTAATAAGCTTAAAATATTAAAAATTTCAGTCTGATTAATGTATTTTTAAACTATTAAAGCTAAGGAAGTATTGCTTATTCGAAATAATACAACTATTTCTTCATTGATTTTTATTTAAGCTATTTATTTTTTAAGATTGCCCAATTTAACCATAATTCCATAACTGAATTCGAAATTTGATATTTTTGATAAAATAGCTTATATTTTTTCATTTTATCAATGCATTTACCATTCATGAGGGTATAAGTTATTTCATTAAGATCTAATAACATTCTTGCAATTAAAACTCTTTATAATTATTCCGGTTGAACATATTCTATTCTTGGAACCATAAAATTTTCTAAAACAAACTATTCAAAGCCTACATTTTTTCTTTAATTCAATTTCTTCATATAGCCCAAACTTTCAAGTTATAATAATTTAGTTTCTTTTTAGAATAAGTGGCTGAAATTTAGGCATTATAATAAAAAGTAATTCATTTATTAAATTATAAAGCGACAATATAATAAATGAAAAATGTAAATCATCGAAAAAGAGTAAAAAGGCCTTAACAGTCATACTTTAAATTATACAAAATTTTGTTAACATTTCATGTCAACTTCATATCTAATATATGTATAAGAACTGATATAAAGAAAGCATTTTGAAAGAGATAGAAATCACAAAAACTACAGAATGTAATGATTAAAAAAGACAGTAAAAACAAATGATAATTTCTTTAATATAAAAATAATTTGTTTGATGCTACTTTATAAAGTATTTATCATTAATCTGATATCCAAATATTATTGAAGAATTAAATTGAAAAAAAGAATTGAATTATCAGACATATCATTAAGATTTACAAATGAGTTAACACTTTGGATGAAATGTTTGAAATAATGATTCAAAAAAAGTTCAAAATAAAAGAATTAATAAATAGAAAATTTAAATATATATTATTGTGTGATTTTCCTTAATGTCTGAGTAGCCTTAGCAAGAGGGATTACAAAATGATTACATTCAATCATTAAGAGAAGAAGAAAACTTTCTTATGATAAAATATAATGAAAAAAGGGAAAATGAAAAGATGCAGATGGAAGAAGCTGCCAAAAAGTTTGGTCAAATAGATCCTAATTCTGTAAAAAAACTAGACAGACCAACTAGAGCTGGTGGTGTTTATGTGCCACCTCATAAATTGAGAGAAATGGAGACTGAAATAAAAATGAGTAATAAAAATACTATTGAATATCAAAGATTAATGTGGGAATTGTTAAGAAAGTCAATAAATGGTATTATTAATAAGGTGAACATTACAAATATATAAAATATAATAGTTGAGTTATTTAATGAAAATATTTTAAGAGGGAAAGGATTATTAGCAAGAGCAATTATAAAAGCTTAAATGGCATCTCCAAATTTTACTATGGTTTATGCTGCTTTGATTTCTGTAATCAATACAAAATTACCAGAAATAGTAAATCTCATTATTAGAAGGGTGATTGTTTAATTTTAAAGAGCATATAAAAGAAATAATAAAATAGTGTGTATGGCAATTACTAAAATGATTGCTCATCTTATAAATTAGAAAGTTCTAAGTGATTTGGTTGGATTAGAATTATTATATATTCTTTTGGAAAATCCAACAGAAGATTCAGTCGAATTAGCTTGTGATTTTACAATAGAAAGTGGACAAGTTATGAGTGATATATCTCCATAAAATGTTTCTACAATTTTTGAAAGATTTAAAGGGATATTACATGAGGGAACAATAAGCAGAAAAGTGCAATACAGAATTGAATAACTGTTTGCAACACGTAAAACAAAATTCGTAGATCATCCAGGAGTAATACCTGATTTAGATTTAGTGGAGGAAGATGACTAGATTACACATTAGATAGACATTGTTGATGAATTAGATGCTGAAGATAATTTAAATTTATTTTAATATGATCCTAATTTTGAAAAGACTGAAAATGAATGGGAAGAAATTAAAAAAGAAATCTTAGGAGAAGAAAATATAATTATGCTTAAAACAAAGTAATAAGTTGATTTTATGCCTGAAATTGAAGAAGAGTAAGAGTAGGCAAAAGATTTTACTGAAAGAGATCTTTTAAGTTTAAAGAGAGTTATCTATTTAACAATTTAAAGTAGTGTTGATTATGAAGAATGTTTACATAAAATTATAAAAATGTAAACTGGCATAGGTCATGAAGATGAAGTTTGTAATATGATTATTGATTGTTGCATGCAAGAAAGAACATATTTAAGATTTTTTGGACTTTTAGGTTAAAGATTATGCGAAATTGCTGAAATTTTTAGAGATAATTTTATGAAATGCTTTGTTGAAAAATATGCTACAATGCATAGATATGAAACTGCTAAAATTAGAAATATCTCCAAATTTTTTGCTCATCTCTTTTTCACTAATGCCATTGATTGGAGAATATTAAAATGCATTTCTTTAACTTAAGAAAGTACTACTTCTTCTGGCAGAATTATGATTAAATGTTTATTCTTGGAATTAGCTGAGAATATGAGTTTACCAACCTTAAAAGCTAAATTGATGGATCCAGAATTAAAAGATTATCTTGCTGGTCTATTCCCAATTGATCATCCTAAGAATACTAGATTTTCTATTAATTTTTTTACTAGTATTGGATAAGGATTATTAACAGAAGAATTAAGATAAGTTTATGAACAGTAAAATAAAATAGAATTTTAACATGCACAAGAAGTAAATATTATTTTCAAGCTAGGCTCTTAAATAATTCGGAACATCCGCTGAAGAAGATAGTGAGAGTGATGAAAGTGATAGTAGTGAGGATTCATCCTCTGAAGAAAGTAGCGATAGTGATTAATCAAAAGATATATAAAAAAAGACTCATCAAGATAAGAAAAAAAGAGAAGAAGAGGATAATAAAGCTATCATAAATAGTACAAAAGATAAACCAAAAGAAAAAGATAGAGAAAAGAAAAAGGATAAAGAAAAATAAAGAGAAAGAGAAAGAGAAAAAGAATAAGAAAAAGAAAAAGAAAGAGAAAAAGAAAAAGAAAGAGAAAAAGAAAGAGAAAAAGAAAGAGAAAGAGAAAGAGAAAGGGAAAAAGAAAGATAAAGAGAAAGAGAAAGGGAAAAAGAAAAAGAAAAAGAAAAATAAAGAGAAAAATAAAAAGAAAGAGAAAGAGAAAGAGAAAAAGAACGAGAAAGAAAGAAAGAGAAAGAAAGAGAAAAAGAAAAGGAGAGAGAAAAGGAGAGGAAAAGAGAAAGAGAGAGGGAAAAAAAAAAAAAAGAAAAAAAAAATCAAAAAAAAAAAATTGAGAGTTCGAGTCCTAGTCAAAGTGAAAGTGAGAGTGATAGCAAAAGCAGAAGTAGGAGCAGAAGTATTAGTATGAGCATGAGCAGCAGCTAAAGTAGTAGTAGTAGCAGTGAAAGTAAACCATAAAACAAAAAGCATAAATGAATAATAGCTTTAATTATTTTTATATTTGAAATATTCCAAAATTTAAAATATTTTACTTTATTACTTATGATCTATTGACTAAATTTTCTAATATGTTTTTGTTAACTATCAAGATCTTTATTTAATAAAATTCTAAATAAGATTTATTGATCGAAACGTCAAAGTATATATCATTAAAGGGTTTTTAATCTAAATGAAGATAGTGTGGGAAAAATATCTATAAAATATATAAAAATTGATACTGGAGGACCCAAAAAATCGAGCCATTTAAGAATCAGTTTTAAGATTAAATTTAGGAGTAACCTTTCTCATTTATTTATTTCTCCTTTTTTAAATTAAAGCTTAAATATTTTCCTACTTTGCTTCGTGAATCTAATGTAGTTGACTCAAAGGAAGACTACTTAAGATTTTATTTAGTGTATAATTTGCCCTATTAAAAGATCCAGAAGAGATCTAATTACTTTATTCTTCATTCAAAGTACCTCTCTAATTATGCTGTTTGAAACCTACTCATAGAAAATGGTTTTCTTTTTATTATTTTCTATTGCTATCTTTTGAGATTCGCTAAATTAGATAAAATTATACGTTCATCTGAAATGTTGTTTAAATTGACACTTGGTTGATTGAATTCTTGATGGATTTCAGTTTTCTTCTAGTTTTTGCGATGCAACAACTCAAAATATTAAGGAATCCGAAATTAAGTCAGCTATTAAAATGATTAACTATAAGGAATAGGAAGATTTTGGTAATCCAAATATTTACCATCTTCCTATACAATTTTTTTGTTGGCCTCTGTTAATTCAGCGTAAGGGGAACTTGGTTTTTTTCTCATAACTTATATTTATTATGATTATTTATAAATAAAATATTAATAGCAATAAATGATATAATGTAATTGCTAGAAACATTAAAAATTACCTATCTGATTAACTCTTTAGTGGCAACTATTTTTTGCATTCGAAAATAATTATTTGATTTAAATGACACTCAACAATAAATTTTCGTAAGGATAATCTTTCAATTAAAACTTGGAGAATTAATAATTAGAATTAAATTTATTGAATTTTTTGAATTTTCTAGTAATTCTACTTTACAAGAAGGCTTATAAATATAAATGAATTTAATATTATAAAAATTAAAACAATAATTGATGAAAAAAGGATCAAAATAAAATTAAAAGGTTCTTAATTAATAAACAAAATATAATTTATTGGCAGAATTAATAATTTTAAGAAAGTTATCATTCTATAAAACATTTTAGAAAAATAAAAGTGAATTAACAGAAGAATAGATTGAAAGCCAAAAACGAATCTGGAATAAATCAATAGTAAATGAATAAGGTTATATTGGTTTTAATAGTATCAACCATAGTGCAATCAGTCTTTGTTAAAAGATCAAATGATCCCACTAAGGCTGTTTTTACATAACTTGAAGCTATGGAAGAGCATGAATTAGGTAAAAAGCTTTTAGATACTATTGCTCTTCAATTAAATAACAAAGCACCATTGTCAGACATTGCAAAGATGCTTTAATAATTAAGGGAAAATTTAATTTTGAATCAATAGGAGGCTGACTAAAAACATGCTTAAGATGAAGTAGATTGTGAAACTGAAATTTACTAATATAATAGAAGAATAGATTATGCTTCCGCAGAAATTACTGATTCTACAACAGAAATATCCACATTAACTTCAAAAGTTGAATAATTGGCTTAAGATGTTGAAAACAAAAGAATACAACTTGATATATTAAATGAATAAGAAACTTAATTGACTGAATAAAGAGCTAATGATGCTGAAGATTTTATTAAGTTTGAACATGAGACTGAAAATGTGATAGAAGCTATAGAAGTTATATTTACTAAATTATCATCCATTTAACCTGAATAAGAAGTAGTTTAAATTTTAACATAATTAAATTAAATTGGTGCATCAAACCCAATTTTGGCATTAATGTAAGTTGCATCAACATTTTCAAAAGATCAACTAAATAATGTTTTAAATAAACTCAGCGAAGTTAGTACATCTTTAGAACAAAGTCTTCATGACGCCAGATAATCTGAGATTTAAGCATAATTAGATTATGAAAGATTAATGGTCGAGATAGAAAGCCAGAGAGAATCTTTATCTTCAGCAAGAGAAGATTCAGAAAGATAATTGAAGGATAATGAATAAGCATTAGATCTCCAGAAAAAGAGAAAAGAGGATGCAACTGATGAATTAAATGCAGCTACTACAGGAAAAGAATAAAAAGAAGGTGAATGCGATGGCTGGAGAACTTAATATGCCGTTGACACTGAGCATAGATAATAAGAAATTTCAATAATTAGATAGATTGAAGAAATATTAGCAACAAAATTAAAAAATGTCAAAGTGTACTTATTAGAAAGATCTTCTGCATGATAATATTTTTATTCAATTACAATATTTTTATTATCTCTAGCTGAACATTCATAATTTTATTATTTTTTTAAGTATTTAGAAAGTATGAAATAATTTTTAAGTTTTTAGTAAATTTTTTAATTTATTTGGAGCATTTATAATGATATGTTTATAATACTAATTAAATGGATTAATAAAACGATGTCTCAATTAAGGATTAATAATAATCAAACGATGAAAGATAGTTAAACTGAACAACCTAACTACTTTACTCCAACATTTTTACACTTGTTCTATTTGGCAAATGAATTTATTTTGTTAGCCTTCAATATTTATATTTGCTGCTCTTTATAGGATTTACTAACTCTAATAATTACAAGCTAATACGATTTAAGGATAATCTATATGTAATTAAGACATTTAAAGATTGCATATATCTTAATTAGACCTAAAAGTAATCCTCCTTCATTTCATTTAGAAATTATGATTTCATATTGGATTTGTTGTATGTAAATTTTCACCAATATTGGGAATTTAGGTCTATATCCCCTAAACTCTACTTCATTTAGAGGATTCCTAATAAGCAAAAATCAAAATGAATATGAATATGAATAGTTTCTAAGGGAAAAATGCCTGGAAGTAATGTTAGTGTAAGCAAAAAAGTAATTATAAACGCAATGTAAATGATAATGAAATACTTTATTCATAAATTTAAAAGTAAAAATATAAAATTTTGAATCTATAAGCAAATAAAAAAAATACTATTTTTGTTAAATTTTAAAGATGTATAAGGGAATCAAGATTATCTTTCTAGTTAATATTTTGAATTTATAGGTAGATAACAAAAGATTAAAGTTGAACAACATAAATAATGATTAAAATTATTTATAATGGCTATGCGAAATTAATAATGATTTTCGAACTAGTAACTCATAGAGAACAAAAGAGGTATATTAAGTAATCCTATAATTCAACTTCAAAGAATATTGTTGATAATTATATATTTCCTATTTACAAATTAATTCGTATGAAAATTAAAATAGGGTTTTTTGCTTATTATTTTGATTGTGATTTAATCACAATAAGAGTTGGGTATATATTTATATATTCATAAAAATCCAATCAAATAAAAGTTAAAAATTTATCTAAGCAATTAATTAATTTAATAAAAATCCCTTTAGAAACCTAATTATTATATATTTTATCCAAAACACTAGAGTAGAGTGATGTAAATTTAAAAATAGGTTTAGCAGAGTACTCAATTTATCTACAAATTTTATCAGGATTGAAATATCTCTGTATATTTCCAATCGTAATCATTAAAAGTTAAATAAATAAATATTGCAATCTTTAAGGAATCATATTCTATAAATTTTTGGAGGGAAATATTGATGTTGAATGAAAATCTAAAATACTAAATGATTAATTATTTTAAAAAAATATATGATTCTATAAGCAAATATCTCAAATTTGTTTTTGGGTAAACTTGTAATTTATAAAATTTTCTTATGAAATGTGGAAAATTATGTAGAAAGAAAGGAAAATTAATCTGAAATTTATAGAATTAAATAGCAGTATTCATGTGTACATAAATAAAATTATGTTTGTAATTTTAATATATTATCAAAAGATTGAACAACAGTATTTTTCGTTGTTTGAAACTTTTTCATCTTTTTGAATATTGCTTGAAATTATTTGTAAAGTTTAATTTTGTGACTTTAACATTTTCTATTTAATAGCTTTCTTTATAGCATGATCAAAAATTTCCTTTAATCCATCTTATGTTAAAGCTGAGCATTCCAGATATTGGCATTGTAATTTATCAATCTTAGATTTTGCCTAATTTGGAAATAAAATGTAATGATACAGCTTCATATTATACATGCTTGGGCGATTGTGAATCTCTACTATCAATCTTATTACCAACAAATATTTTAGGTACTAATTTTAATTCAGGAGCCTCTAGTTCAGGATACCACTTAATAATGGCATTTTCAAAACTTGATTCTTCTATAACTGAGAACACAACCAAAAAGACATCAGCTGAATTATATGACAAAGTTCTTAATCTATTATAAGTTTCTTATCCTGCAGTATCCCATAAACTCAAGTTAATCATTTTGCCATCAACAGCTGTTTGAGTAGTATAATTTTCAAACACTGTAGGAACATATTCTGAAGGAAATTTATCAGTTGTGTAGCTATGATTTTTTATTTGTAGAGGTACCTAAGAAGTATACAAGTCTTGCCAACACTTCCATCACCAACAACAACAAGTTTAATTGTAATAGGATCTGTTTCTGACATCACTCAAATATTTTATTAAATTTATTAGATGTGTGAGAATGTTTTAATATCATTTAAAATGAATTCATTTGCTTTTATTGAATGAATAATATCAAAATGCTCCCTTAAGTTAAGATTTAACGTAATCGGTAAATCTTGGTTAATTCAATAAATCCAAAGCTTAGTGGGCAGCATTTAATTCCTTATTGTATTCAGCAACGGTAGCATTGTAGACATCAGTTGCAAAGGCAAAGTCATCGTTTTCTGCTTATAATTATCCATTCAAAGTGTCTAAGTCAGCATGTAAGACATCGATCAAATCAAGAGTTTAATCAATCTTATCTATTAATTATTATTATAAAAAGTTACTTGCATTAGCTTCAATTTCAGCTGTCTTAACTACAACTGCTCTTTAGAATTCAGCATGTTCTTAGTTCAATTAAACAACTCTTGCTTCAAAATCTTTTTAAGCTTCAGCTTCATCTGCTGTGAGTTAGTTGAGTGAATCAACCAATTAAACTCTCAAATTGTTGAAAGCAGTCAAAATCTACGGAAAAGATAAAGAAATATAAATACTTCTTTAAGAGCTCCTTAATCAGCAAAGTTAGCTTCAACAGCTATTTCTAAAAGAGTTTTGATGAAGGTTTAGAATGTGCTGTGTCTTTTGAGTGATTATTAGATTTTAGTTAAATTCTTTTAAACCTTTTAGATTTAGACAAGGGATGGTGATTCTAATTAACTGAGTAATTATAATGATTCATCAATAGCACTGATGGCTTCATTATGTTCAGCAACTTAAGCTTCAAATTCAGCATGATCTTTAGCTCTTTGAACTGTTGCTTCATTAAGAGTCTTTCTGTTTTAAGCAATGTTTTCTTTTAATTATTCAAGTTAAGCAGCAAATCTATCTCTTTATGGGATCAAAACGTTATCATAGAAATCATGGGCATTGAAAACCTCTAAAAAGAGACTGTAAATTAAATTAAATACCTCTTTCTTTATCTTGGATTTCTTATGAAAGTCTGTTGACTTCTCTGTTGTGAACATCTGTTCTTCTTGCATATTGATGATGAACTTCTGCTAATTCCTCATCCAATTCGTCAATCTAAACGAAATTATCAAAAAAGTAAATACAAGTTTAGCAATTTCAGTGTTTAATTCTGAAAGGATACCTCCTGTTGTTAAATGGAGTTCACCAAAGTTCAAAATGAAATTACCCCAACCAGATTATTTAATTTAGGCAAAAGCTTTTTGGTCATGGCTTGTCCAAACTGAGTTTGAGACATCTATTGCTGTTACGCTAAGGATAAGCAATGTGCAGACTGCTAATTTATACATATATTGTAATTAATAATGAAGCCAACACTAGATAATTAAGTGTTAAAAATTCCAAAAACGAATTTTATTTTTTTTATATTATTTATTTAATTATATCATACTAACAAACCATCTCATGATAAAATAATATTAATATAATTAAAATAATAAATATATAAAGTCAGAGAAGATGTATCTTTTCGATTAAAAGACTTTAATTGTACTGATTTATGTACATAATGCTCTGTAGATTTTTATTGAGACCAATCTCTTTCGCTTATGTTTTTTTCACTTCCTAGAACTAAATGACTAATAATGATTTAACACTACCTGTCCGATTAATTGAAGCCCATTATTGTTGATGTAATTTCCAAATCCCATAATCAAACCCTTTGAAAATTATCCTTAATAGTAACTTCCATCACTCCAAAAAAATGTTCCATCACCAGAAAATCTGTTATTTTCAAATGATCCTTCGTACCTAGATTTAGATAATTAAGAAATTAACTTGCATCCATCTGGGAACATTTAGATTCCTCTGCCCTATTTCTTGCCGTTATGAAATTATCCATAAAACCTTGTTCCATCACTTTTAATTTCTTATCCCTCGCCTTCCAGCTAGTTATTAATCCAAATTCCTAAAAATAGGAATTTCATTACCTTTAACTATTTTTTTTTCCGATTTAAACATACCAAAACCATTTGTGTGTCCATTTTTGAATTGAGCTTCAAAACTATATTATAATGAAATATTTTACATATCTCCATTCTTATAATGCATTGTACAAACACCTTCAAGCAAATCATTTTACCAATTCCTAATAAAATATATAAATTAAGTATTACCCTATCAATAAATTTCCAGTCTAAGGCCAAACCTAAATACCATACCCATGTTTGAGTCCTGATACAAGTGTCCCAAAGTAAACACTTTCATCATTTTATTTAGAAAGTTGAAAGTCTAAGTTGGGTTTGAAATTTTCCAATTTTTATTTAATGTGTGCTGGCAAATCCCATACAAATTCGATTAATCGAGAATCTAAAGCTGGACTGCCTTACTTTGAATTGTCATCATCAGCTAATATAGATTTTAAAGCCTATACTTTCACTTAATGAGATGGATGCAAACTTACGAGTAAACTATTCTTATGTTATCTATTAATTCATTTATATTTTATTATTGAGATATAATTATTAATGGAAAAAAAGTTAAACATACTCTTAAATTAATTTAATTTAAATTAGAATATAAAGGAAATGTCACTTTAAAGGATTTTTGAAAAATTGCTATACTGGGATGTATACTTTTCAGCAATTATTCATGGACATGAAAGTTTGATGCTTACAGTCATGCTTTTTTTACCATCCTTAATTTTTTCACCAAAAACTATAGCTGCACCAATCCTCTTCATTGCTTATAAATATGGCTATGCTTATTCCATTAGATATATAATTTCAATAGTATTCTCACTACTTCTAACCACTTTTTTTAAAAAACATTTCCAAAGACCTAGACCAAAACCTCGTCCACAATTATCTCTTAAAACTATGTACTTTAGGAATTAAGAAACTAATTACTCTTTACCAAGTGGAGATTGCGCTTAAGCTGCCACCTTTCTCTTTTACTTTCTTAATGCATATGGAAATGGTATTTAAAATATTCAAAGCTATCATAGGGGACATTGTTGTCATTTTGATTGCTGTTCTTATGACTCTAAATGTTATGTTAGGTAGAGTTTATTTCTGTTGCCATTATTTTAGCGATTGTCAACTTGGATTTGGAATAGGAATCACCAGCGCTTTTCTGGTTAACTTTTTATTATAATGAAATCCATATATCGTAGATATAATCATATTATTTTCATCATAATTATAATTAATTCCGGTTAAAAAATTATAACATTTTTTTGTTTCTTTTTCTGATTCTATTTTATCACATTCTTTATATTCTTCAATCTCAAACTGAATGTATTCTTATTTTTTCTTTCTCGATACAATTTTATTTTCCCATTAAATAGGTATTAAACATGCTTTAAATTTGTATTTCTATTGATATGTCTTTTCCCTTTATTTCAATTCTGTATTCCTTTCTCTTAGAATTATAAAAAATTATTAAAAAATCCTTCATTTTGAAGTAGTTTTACTGATAAAGTATAGAAAAACTACTTAAAAAGCTTCCTTTAATGATTTTAAGAAATTATTTACAATATAATGTGATAAATTAAGAATAATCTTTCAATTTTCAATAGTATTCCATTTAAAATTTATAAATTAACATTAATTTTCTTATCCTGTTTCCAAGTTTTATATCTAAATATTAATTTGATTTTAAGCTTTTACTTAATACTAAGAATGATTAATATTATTTATTTTTCTAAGTAAAAAAGCATAATTATAAAATTTTTTTGTCTATTCTATTTTGAGCATATGCTCGTTCAAATTATAATAGATGAATAATTGATCTAAAATTCTGACTGGTTATAATTGAATTATCAATATCTATCTATTGTTTAATAATATGAGTCATCTAAAAATTATTTTAGGTCTTCTTTTCAAAATATGCTATTATAATTTATAACTTTAATTAATTAAATTGTTTTGGATCGGATTTCAACATTTAATAAAAAACTAATAATGCATAAATTAGTATTTATTAGCTTTGATTAAATTTTTTAAAAAGTTACTATTCTTATGTATACTATTGACCATTATTATATGTACATTTGATATGTAGCATAAAAATAACTAAACTTTATTGTTGTTTAACAATTTATTATTTAAAGAATTTCAATTAATATTATTTATATGAATATTGTCGAGTACAGAAAACATCAGAACGAAAAGCAAATTAGGACGTGTTGTTGTAATAGAAGGGCTCCTTGGGAATTGCAACCTGATAGAAAGGTATAAATAAGATTTAAATCGTAAGATTCTGATTGGTACGGCTGATAAAAATATCCCCAATAATAGAGTAGAGACTTCTAAATACAATATGCTAACATTCTTACCAAAAAATTCATTAGAATAATTTAGGAAGGCATCTAATTTGTATTTTTTGCTTTTAGGGATTTTGTAATGAGTTTGAATTCAATTTAGTTAAATCTTACCACCAGTCACTACTACTGATGGACAACCCACTGTTTACCTACCCTTATCTTTCATTATAATGGTCAGTATGATCAAGGACTTTTTTGAAGACTTCAAAAGGTACTTCAATAATTAAAATCAGACATCGGGCAGATGATGAAGAAAATAATCGAACTGTATAGAAATACTCACTTCGAACTGGAGTTTTCGAATATGATAAATGGTAGAATGTTTATGTTGGGGACATAATACGAATTGCAAATAAATAGGTTTGATTTTAACTTAAGAGTAGAGAATTCCTGCTGATATTATAATATTGGCTACCTCGAAAGGAGGTGAATGTTTTGTCGAGACTAAGAATCTTGATGGCGAAACTAATCTCAAACCGAAATATGCCCATCCACAATTGTAATCATTATACAAATAGCTTAATGAGAAAGAATTGCCATATAATTTGTAAGTTTTGGAATATTACATTTTAGATTTGTAACAATGGATTTTGAACGATAAAACCCACTTATGTATAAATTTAAGGGTAGTTTTAATATAGTTAATGAGAACAAAGAATTACCAAAAGAAGCGTTGAATTATGAAAACTTTTTAGAAAGAGGATGTTCTTTACAGAATACTGATTGGATTTTAGCTGTAACAGTCTATACAGGTCATGATACAAAGATAATGATGAATTCCATAATTGGAAAAATGAAATATAGTACAGTTGAGAAATTGATGAGCAAATAAATTTTATGGGTATTCTTGTTTTTGTTGTTTGAATGCATATTTGCATCAACATATTACAATGTTTGGTATTAAAGAAACGTTAATGAATTACAATCGTATTTAAATATTGATTAGAATGCTCCAGAAAATAATTCCTTTTACAATTTTGTTTTAAGATTTGCTATGTGGTTTTTATTGTTGGGTAATAGTGTTCCCATATCATTATTGGTAACTTTGGAGACAGTAAAATTCTTTTAAGCACAAATGATTTAATGGGATAAGAATTATTTAACCTAAGATCGACCAGCTGCAGTTCATTCATCAAATTTAAGTGAGGAATTAGGAGTTATTGAATATATATTTAGTGATAAAACTGGAACTTTAACTCAGAATATAATGAAATTTAAATCTTTAATTATTGATGATGTTGTTTATGGAGATATAGAGGAATAACCATAACAAGATGTATTAGACGAAAAACCTTTTAGAGAAAAATAAAGAGTTGTATCTTAAAATGTTGATTTTACAGATGATACTTTATATTCTGAATTATTGTCAGAATTCATGAGTAAAAAGTCTGCTAAAAATTTCACAAATAATGATCATGTCTTCTTAACTCTACTTTGTTTATCTTTGTGTCATACCATATAGACAGAATTAGTAGAGAATATAGAATCTGATATATAATATAATGCAAGTTCTCCTGATGAATTGGCCTTGGTGAGTTTTGCAGCTGAGATGGGTTTCAAGTATATTGGAAAAGAAGATAATGTAATGAAGGTTTACATAAAACACAGTAAAGAAACATTAAAATTTTAAATTTAATAGATTATTGAATTCAATAGTACTAGAAAGAGAATGTCTATAGTGTTGAAAGATTAAAATGGAAAATTGACATTGTTTTGTAAAGGTGCAGATAACATCATTTTATCAATGTTGGAAGATTTTGAAGAGAATGATTAAGCCTAAAAAAATATCTTATTTGAAATAAAAAAACAATTATAAGAGTATGCTACGATCGGATTAAGAACTTTAGTATTGGGATATAAAGAATTAGAATAAAAGGAATATGAAAAGTTCTTATCTGAATATAATAGAGCTTAGGCTATTTTAGATGATGATTAATTAAGAGAGTCTTTGATGAATTAATTGGAAGAAATGATTGAAAATAATTTACAATTATTATGTGCAACAGCAATAGAAGATAAATTATAGGATAAAGTAGGAGAAGTAATAGCTGATTTGAAATCCGCTGGAATAAATGTTTGGGTTTTGACAGGAGATAAGATAGAGACAGCAATAAATATTGGTTTTTCATGTAAATTACTAACAGATTAAGTCAAAAGATTTATAATAGATGGGGAATTGGAAGGATAGGTTGAGAGGTAATTGAGTAAAGTTACTAATTTTATTAATGAGCATCCTGATGAACCTTTATCGTTGATAGTATCAGGAGTAGCCCTTGTTATAATCATTCACAATTTTAAGGAGGCATTCTTTAATATTGCCTTAAAAGCAAATGCTGTAATGGCTTGTAGAGTGTCACCAAAATAGAAGTAAGAAATTGTTAATTTGGTTCGACGATTAACTGGGAAAATTACATTAGCAATTGGAGATGGAGCAAATGATGTGGCTATGATTACATAAGCTCATGTAGGAATAGGAATTAGAGGTCTAGAGGGTTAGTAAGCTGCAAAGGCTAGTGATTATGCTATTGGTGAATTTAAACATTTGAGAAGATTGTTATTTTATTCAGGACACGAATCTTATAGAAAGAATTGCAATTTAATATTATTTAACTTTTATAAAAATTAGTTGTATATAGGAGCTTTCTTTTTTTTTGGGTTTACTAATGGATTTAGTGGATAAAATCTTTATGATCAATGGTTATCACAAATATTTAATGTGTTTTTTACTAGTTTACCAATTATTTTATATGCTCTTTTTGATGAGAAACATCCAAATTCTAATTATATGCAATTGGTGTAAGATAAAGTGAACTTTTTAGAATCCAGACCTGATATATATAGGGAATATTTGAAAAATCCAATTTTTAATTTAGTATCATTTTGGAGATAATTCCTATCAGGTTTGTTTTAGGCATTTTTGTTGGTGATTATTTCATTTTATGCGTTTGAACCTATTTCTCCACATAATCATGGATAGAATTCTACTTATTTAGAAGCTGGAATGACAATTATGAGTGCTGTTGTTATAATTGTCAATTTTAAAGTATTACTTATGCACAATACTGTAAATATTATTATATTAAATTTATTTAGAATTATCCAATTATTATTTACATCAATCTTGGATCGACTATAAGTTTTATCTTATTTTTTTTACTTTTCTCACAATACCCATTTTTTGAAAGCTTTGATCTCTTTCAAAGATTGTATGAGTGCTTTAATTACTATATGGCTATGATATTGATGTTGACAGTTACCAATTTCTTTGATCTTGGAAAACATAGATACAATTACTTTGTAGAATAACATAGAGAGCATCAATAAAACAACCCACCAACTTAATTAGAAATCGAAATGTGATATGTATAATAATTATAATTTAATGGACGATCATCAAAGTAGTGATTCTAGTAGTGATGAATTTTACCAACAAATCAAAGCTAAAGTATCAAACTTTTCTAAATCAAGTTAAATAACATGGAAGATGAAGAGAAGAGTTCACGAATTCTAAGCAAACATGAAATCTTACCAAAAGTTGAATTCGCACCTCCAGAAACTAGAGAACAAAGAGAAATCAATTTCAGTTATAAACATTCTGATTAACTTTAATTGGTTGGCAAAATTGAATCTATTACAAAAGAAAACATTATCATATATTCTAATCTTTTAGAATTCGTTATCAATTTAGACCAGTTATTAGTTAATAGCAAATAAGAAATATTAGGAAAAGTCGATGATGTAATTGGTAAAGTCGAAAGACCACATTATTCAATTTTATTGGATGGATATGTCAACAATCTTATTTAAACTAATTAATTACAAATCGGAGATGATGTTTATATAAATATTGAAAACACTTCTATACTGAATCCAGAAGCTATTAGATAATTGCTTAAGTATTATATAATATTATCAACAGTAAAAAAGGTTGTGATGCTTCTAATTAATTTGATGAAGAAGTAATTAACGAAGGCGAAGTTGAGTATTCTGATGATGAAATAGAAGCTATTTCTAAAAAAAAGGGAAATAAAGAAGATGGAGAAATCAAGAAAAATCATTAAAAAAAAGAAAAGCCCCATAAATAATAAAAGAATGACAAATAATTATAAAACAATCATTAAAATCATTAGGCATAATTTAATAAGTAATAGCAATAACAAAATCAGTAAATGATGTAAATTTAACATTCCATGTAATAACAACAGCAATACTATTAATAAATAATACTCTAATAATAAATGCAATTATAAATGTAATAACAATAATAATATTAATAATTTACTTAAAATTAACAGCAATTTGCACAACAATAATTGTAATAGCCATAGTAAATATAATAAATTTATATCCCCCCATAATAAATATCATCGAATCCTCAATATAATTTACCTTTTACAACATAATAAATTAATTTATAATTAAATTAGAATGTGAATTCCCTTTTTTAAAATATTAAACCTCAAGATTAATGATTTAATATTGTATATAATCTATTTTTAATATCATATTTTTTAAATAAATAAGTATATTAAATATTAATATATAAGAATATATAAATTCATTTCTCAAAGTATGCTCTTATGAGGTATTCAGAAATTTATTATACCGATTTATTAGTATCATAAACAAACCTTTCTAAAATTTCTTTAAACATAGTAAACTGATTTTGAATATATTTTTAATATTTATCCATCTCTGTGCTTTAATAAAATGATTAAGCTATGCAGTTTAGAGCTGAATAGTTCATAGTAGTTGATGTATTTTATCTTAAAATGTCAAATAGTATCTCTACAATATGATATTAATCCATAAGCTGTTGAAAATGCTATCTTTTGCGGAGAACAATTTCTAAAAGTTTGAGTATTTCTATTTATGCGTCTATTAATGTAATTTTAAGAATTTTAATGAGATCATCGCTTATAAAATTAAAAAAAGAATCATCCTCTTCGAATATTAAATGCATAAGTTTAATAGTTCTAATCATAGTTTTTTCATGTCTATACAAATTACTTTAAAGAACAAACATTAATTCTAAAGTAACAATTTACTTATAATAATCTTTTGAAGTTGCATGTTAAACTAAATAATGTATTGTTAGTAATAATTAATCACAGCAAAAAAAATCAGAATTTGGTTGTTTGAGAAAATGCAATAAGCATTTCCAAGGTTTTCTATCCTCTTAGTTAGATGAATTTAATGCTTACCAATAAAATTAGTTTGCTTATGGATATTTTTAAATTAAATGTGGAAGAATTCTAATTTACATTTAAGTTGTGTTAGATCTACATTAGATTAACTCTTCACAACAAATTAAGAATACTTGTTTCAAAAATGGAAAAGGTGTATGAGCAGAACTTGAAAGAATAAGCATGAATTCCCAATAAAGTTTTCTATGTTCTTCAAATAAATTTGCACTAATGATGTTTAAATATTAAGTTAATCTCTCTTTCTAAATCTGATCAGAGAAAATATATTTAATTACAGATGGTTCAACACACAAATTACACATTAAGTTCAAACACAAGTTAAGATCTAAAACATTGTGTTTGAGTGTATTATATATATTATGATCTATAATGTAAACACTGTATTTGGCACTTAATTGCTATACTAACTATATGAGTTTTTCAATATTTTAATTGTTTGGATTGCTGAGATATATCTAAATCTGATTTTCAATTTGATCTTTGTATTTAAGTTCGAAATCTATTAAATTTTCGCAATCAGATAGATCTTGTATAAGGTTGTTTTTTTCAAATCTCTTTTTATTGAATTCTTTTTCTAAGTTTTGTTTACGAATTTCTGTTCTAAATTATTCTCTTCTTTTGACAATAATATCACTCATTAATAATAAAACACATTTATAATCAAATAAATCAAGAAGTATTCAAACTTTAAAAGTATAATATTTAAATTTAAACGTATTTATAATACTTTGCACTCTGCAATATGAATAAACCAAAATAATTTTTTAAAAACTTTTGAAAACCTATTAGAATTTACATTTTTTATATTAAGGAGATTAAATATTTATATTTAAAATATGTTCAATAGATTAATAAGTAAATAAATAAGAGAGTAGAGGAAGTCTTTTATAAAAATAAGAAGTTTTTAATTTATAAATAATTATAATATAAATATATTACTCAAATACATAAGGAATGCAGTATGAAATAAAAATAATGGGTTACGAAACGACAACAGATAATGTTTTATATAAAATTCGAATAATCGATCTAATGACACTAGATTAAAGAGATATTAGAGTTAGATATAGTCTATTGCTTGACCTTCATAATGCTATGCAAGATTACAATATGAGTTATTAAGTATTTTCGAATTAAATTTAGCTCCCTTTATTTCCCAAAAAGGTATATTTAAAGACTTTGTATGGAGAAAATAAAGTGATCAAATAACGTGAGTAATAGATAGGGGAATATTTTCAGAAACTTCTGAAATTACCTCCTCCTAATCATAAATTATTACTTGATTTTTTAAGAGATGGAGTTGATACTATTAGGCAATAAGAATTACAAAAAGAAGTAAACTCTAAATCAGAAATTACTAAATACCTAAAATTTGAAAGAGAGCTGAAGAAATCACTTTTTGGTAAAACAACTTTATATAGTATAAATGGAAAGAAAATTATTTTGCATAAGTTTTATGTAATGTTGCACTAAAGTGATTCTCTTTTTCATTAGTATCTGAAGGCTCATTTAAATATTTTAGATTTTAATCTATTCACTTAAGTGAATTCTATATTCTATATAAGACCTAAAACAAGTTTTGTAGATAGTATGTTTGGTTCAGTAAAATAACCAAAAATCAGTAAGAAATCCAACATCTTTAGTACTATATTTTCATAGAGTTTCAGAGGAGATGCAGTGAAGATATTTTCTTTTGAAGAATATGAAGGTTAAAATTTGGATGATGTAATTAAGAATAGAAAAAATAAAACTAAACCATTTAGTTTAGATGAACTTTTAAATATGATTTAAAGAGTTTTATAAGCAATTATACAATTGCATAAACGCAATATTTGTCCAAACAGAATAGTATCAACCTCAATCATTATTAATAATGAATTTATTAAATTAACAGGCATATAAGAGCCAAACGAAAGATATAAAGAAAAATATCTATTAGATGGACATGCTACAAGTACAGAATAAGAGTTTGATATTGTTTATTATCCTCCTGAGAAATTAAGCTAATAATAATTTTAATAATAATAATTAAATGGGAAACTAATAGATAGTTGGCAATTTGGAATATGTATTTTAAAAGCAGCTCTATTGCTAACAAATAAAGAATTAGATGGAATTCATTTGAGCAGTTAAGTTGATAAGCTTGTAAGTTAGGTTTAAATTTAATATGGGTATTTTAATATATTTAATATAGATAAGTGATGTCATAGCAGAAATAATTATGTTGAGTCTTAAATAATCTCCACAGTAAAGAGCAGACATAAGAGAATTATACTTTTTGGCAAATTAGACATCAATAATTAAATTTTAATCAACTATCTTGAATTAGTAAGAAAAATCTCAATTGAATTATTTAACTATAAACCATTTAACAGAGGAAAAATTAGAAAACATTACTTAGTTAATATAGAAATCTTTATAATTATCATTAAAAATCAATCTATATAATTAACGCATAGATCAGTAGTTATTTGATAAATTATTTCAATTATTTGGTAATTTTGCTGAAGTAAAGTATATTACAATTATATTAAATAAGTAAATATATATGATTTAAAATGTTTAGAACATAGAATCTAAATTTCAGTAACTTTTGCTTAGGTCTTGAAAAATTAAGATAATTGAAACGTCTTTCGTTAGATTTGAAAGGGATAATATTGACATAAGTAGAAATTGATCAAGCTATTAAAACATTAAGACAATTTGAACATGTAGAAAGATTTGTTTTAGATTGTTCATCAATGGAATTTATAAACATTTTGAAATCAGAGTTAAAATTAGAGAGTAAAATAGTTTTTTATTTTGAATCATAATTAATTTGATTATTTTCATAACTAATCAGCATGTTATTTAGCAGCATTCGTTAATTATTTTTTATTTTTGATAGAATTCAACATTTAACTAGCTTGTCTCATTTAATCCATAATATTTCCCATCTAAATATAAATAATAATTAAATAATTACATCTGTAGATATACGTTATATTTTTTTAGATTCTTCTTCTTCATCTTATTTAAGATCTTATAATTCTCTAGCTTTATTGAAAGGAAACCAAGTTAGATCCTTTCTTTGTATTTTCTCCCATACAAATTGTTCTATTCCTGTATAGTCAGTTGGATCTTTATATTTGAGATAAGCCATAAAGAAAACATAATTCCACATGTAATGATTAACTTTGATATGATGATCAAATCCTCCTCCCATAGATGATGTGTCTGATAGTCTATCAAAAACAGTTTTCAAATTTCCACAGATAAAACATTTGTCTTCAATATCTCTAACTTTATCACTTTCTTCTTCTCTTAAAGATCCGAATGTATCAATAATAATACCTGCCACAATATTAACCATAATTATAACTAAAAATATATTAGATGTATTATCAAATACAAATCTCCCTATTCGATATTTTTCAACTACATTTTCATCTTCTAAATCTGATAAGTATCCTCCTACTCCTCCATTAGCTTTAAATGTCCAATCAAATGTAAATAAAAAGCAAAATAATGTAGATTAACATTTCCCTTTATAATCCTCAAAAAAGAATGTATATGCTATTAGTCCATATACATAAACTAGAATTATGAACAGCACCAATGTTAATCCCAATTATTATTTGGGTTCCCAAACAGATCTTATGACATTCTTTAATGTAGGATAACGAATTAAAATTTCTGTTAAATGAAAACTAAAAAAGAAAGGATGTAAGACTGTTCCTATTACAGCTAATGCTCCATAAGCTAAATAATAAACAACTTCTATTTCTTTGAGAATGTAAAATAATACTGCTAATAATTTGAATAATTTAAAGATTAATTAAAATGCCCAAAAAGTGAATTAATCTTCAAGAGGTAATTTAGTTTTCCAAGCTTTTTTTATAATTAAGGGAGCATTTTTAAATAAGAAGAAAGACACAACAAATATTGAACAACACGCCATGATAGTTCCACAGATCAAGAAAATATTTCTAGTTTATTGAGGCGAATATTATTAATCTCGAAATAATCTAAAGTCTGTAATTCTATTTCCTTCTTCATTTTAAGCAAAAGAACCGATAATAAATAGATTCAACAATAATGTAAATAAAAATGCCAAATCTTTCCATAATTTAACATAATTAGCAAATAAAGCTAAAAATTTCTATCTTTAAAAGATTCTTCTTAATTATTCTTCATGCTCACAAATTTCTATTAATCTCTCTGATTCTTAAACTAAAAATTAAACTTTTGATTTAGTTGATGATCTGTCGACATTTTCATGAAATTCTATTTTTTATTCCTTAGGTAAATTACTTGTGTATGGCAATAATAAGAAATACACAATTTCAATCTCATTATTTCTAACAACTTCTATTGATGCACTATTTTTATAAAAAAAGTCAAATGCTCTTTTTACTAATTTAACTTTCTCAGCTTTTTTCTCTCTATCTTATTTATCTTATTAGTCTTAAGTTAAAATTTATGTAGCCATTTATTTTTAAGCTTCTTTTTTAATTTAATTCATTAAGTCAATCCAACTATTTGCAAATGACATAACAAAACTCACTAGTTATCCAACTATATTATCTCCAAATAATAGATCTTCTAATGTTCCTTTATCTTATTTAAGCTTTTTTCTTGTGTTAGTTCTATACATTTATACAAATTAATTTTCAACGTTTCTTTCTGATTCCATATAATAACACATTAAAAAATAGATATAAAAACCTTTTTATAAGATTAGTTCATAGTATTTCTCTTCTTTAACTTTATCATCTTATTTAGCAGATTCAGGATCTTCTTTGATTCTATCTAATACTTCAATTTGGTAACCTTCTTTGCATTATTTTTCATATTTATCAAAACATTTAACCATATGTTTTTATAATAAACTTGGTGTTAGATGTCTCATAATTCTTTTAATGATTGGGTTTTAATCAGATATCTCTCTCATTTCAATTAATGACAATATCAAGATTAAACATTTTGTTTGCATTCTTTCTATTTGCCAGACTTTTAAATCTGATCCCTTCTATTATTTTTAATATCTACTAGTTTTAAAGGTCATCATTTTACTACTTTAAGTTTTGGAAGTCTTAATATTCGATGCCATAGTCTAAGTTTTATTTGAAGCATCTTTATCTTTTCTCTAGCCGAATAAATCTGACGCAATTTCAAAGAATTTAGAATCAGCAACAGCAATTTAATTCTCAGGACATGGACCTTGAACTAATTCATTTAAAGTATCTAAACATAGAACCATATTCTCATATTATGCTTTATCTTTATAATAATATGTAAGTAATAATTCTGCTACTTAATTTATCATATTATATGAATTTCTGGAATTGGTTTATTGACGGATATAATTTTATAAATCTAAATAATGACCTTCACAACAGTTTTATAAAAATTTAAGAACTTGAGTCAATAATAATTCTAATTCTTACTACTATTTCAATTCTTATATATTATTATCTTCAGCTTATTAAATCTAATTAATTTATTATTATTCTTCCGTTTTTTTATCTTTTGCTTTGATTGTAATTTATTTGATTTATGCTTAAATTACATTATTTAATCTACTAAAAATTACTTCACTTTTAGGATAAGTTTTCATAAATTCAAAGATAGTTTTTTAAACTTTATTATTTCCGCCAGACAAGAGTGTATTTATAAACATTAAGAAATTCCTTAACATTTCACCATCTAGAATAATTGATTCACTTAGAACAGTTAATACCATTCTAGTCGCTCCTAATTTATTAAATAGATTTTGCATTTCTTCCATTTCATTTTTTTCACCTTCAGTTTCCACTTCTTTATTTGATTCTTCTTTAGGTTTTCCTTCTATTACTTTTCTTAAAACGCATAAGAGAGTAATAATAGATTTATTATTTTAATTACTATTTATAGCGTAGCCTAAAAATTTAATAAATTTCTTTAACAATAGAGTTTATTCAACTTTAAGTACTTTTTCGTTTTTATTTTCATTTTTATCATTAGAATTTTCAAAATACAATTCAAATTTTGCTATTGCTTCTGATAGCTTTTACATTTCTTCCTAAATGTGCATTTTACTTTTATCACTTAAACATAAATGATTAACAAATTCATCCCAAGAATAAGAGATTTTTTCAATTTCTCCTTTATCAACTTCAATTTCAATTATAGATTCTTCTTTTTACTTTTTATTTGAAGAAAGTGCTTACATAATTCCAATTTTAGATTTTACATTGCCACTCTAAAATATAGTTTTAGGTGCAGGAAGATCCCCACCATTTTATGAAATTCCACTTTATTATTAAATCATTAATTCATTTGGCTCAATTTAATAATTATCATTGGCTCCAGCCTCAATATTCGATAAGACATCCCTTAAATTATTAAATTCTCCAAGATCTTCAATCTACTTTTACTAACCTTATGCAGATGCACAACATCTACCCATAATTGTTTATGGAAAATATTTAAAGAATTCATTCAAACTGAATACATGTCTTTTTCTTGTTATATACTTTCCAAAATTCAACATTTTTTATGACAGTAGTTTTGCAAACAATTATAAAGCAGCAATATCTTTTTATTCTTAATCATGTCCATCTTCATCATCTTCTTAATGAATCTGTATGTTTTTCTTAATTAAATATGTTGTAAATAATGGTAGAACAGCATCTATTAAAAAATCAAAATATTTCAATAGTTAATAGTCAAATGATATATGATCTAATCTTTTCATTTCAAATTCAATAATCTTCATTATATCATTTTATATCTCTTTGCTAATATTGTGACTCTTCTCACTAATAATATGAACATTCATAAAAAATATCCATAATTATTTTTTTATCAATCCAAAACCTTAATCTTGAATGGATGGATTTCTATTTGTGAAAGAATCAGGCTTACATAATAATTACATAATGTATTAAGCTGTAAATTTCTTTTTTAATTTAGCAACATTAATTGTGAAATTATCCTTTTAATCACCATCAATAGCCTATATCTAAGTACATTACAATAATAAATCTAATAATTTTGCATGATATAGAAATGGCTAATTCATTGGAGGACTAGATGCCATATCTGATAATAAATCTGAATGATGTAATTATATATCACCATCAAATACAAATTCATTTTTCTCTGTAAATAATAATTCTTCCTTTTCCAAAAATGTATTCAAAACAAGTAATTAATTATCAAAAATATATTTATTTCCTTACTTTATTATTGTTAAGAAAAAATCTAAAAATTATGCTTTTCTTCCACTTTAATATATTAATTCTACAAATTTATGAAACACTCTGTCATTTCTATTTATAGATGTTAATAGTTTTTAATTATCTTTATAAATTTCACAAATTAATGGAATCTATCCTACTTCTATATGCATATTCTCAAAGTAATTTATATATTATGATAAAAGGATTTAATTTTCATGATTATTTCTACAAAAGTATGTTAAAAATTAAAAAGCATAGATAAATAATTAAGCTAATCTTTATTTTCTTTATAAATCTTTTAAATTTTCAAAATGAAGTTCTAAAGATTATAATTGATCACGAAGCAAATTCAAAATAGGCACATAAATTTTTAAAGCATTCATTAAATTTTATTTTTCTTCATCAATCTCTTGAGTACCTGAAATAATTCTCTATGATATTTAAGTATCTTTAAAAAATCCCTATCTAAAATTATCTATTATTTCTAAAGTCTCCTCTAAATCATTCTTTTTTATATTTTTAAGATATTCAGCAAGCCACACTTCTGATCTATCAATCAATTAATTTAATCTTGACACTTTTTCACTCAGAAATTCATATAACCTACTTTTTATTGGATCACTAACAAGTTATAACTTTAATAAATTATTACAAAGTTCTTCTCTCTAATTAAATACTCTCATTATTATAGCTAAACATCTCTTTTCTAATTCCTCTTCGTGAATTTAAGAAAAATTAGTTAATAAAAATGGCAAAACTACTCCAATTGGATTGGATATCTTATTTATATCCTCTGAAGGTAAATTCAATGAAAAATATTAGTCTAAATCATATATTTGCAATTCATTCTATGTAAAGATCTTAAATTCCTCAGATTCTGGTTTGGTTTCTGCTAATTTATTCAAGAAGTTTAAGGCTCCAATACCAAAGGCATCTTGTTTTTCTTCCTTTTCATCTACATCTTTTAAGCCTGTTTTAGATATGTTAGGTAATAATCCTAATAGATTTGATTCAGTTTTTCTTTAAACAAATATTTATAATTTTAAGCAATCAAAATCATCAGCCGTAAAACCTGCTGTCTATTCCTCCTTTTCTTTAGGTAATTTTATCTATTGTATGCCTTCTTACATTTTTTCCGCAATTTATTTTTTAAAAAAGGATAAACTATTTAACATTAAATAATTCTATCTCATGTCTAAAAATCTATCCATTATATCACAAAGAGTCAATTTAATTTTAATATCTAATTGACTTGATCCTGTTTCTTCTCTTGATATTAATGTACTTTGAAGTTCATTCTCCAATTTGATAAATCCTCTCATCAATGGGTTTGTATACATCTAAACATCATCAACAATCTCATCTTCTACTTAGTCTTCATCCTCAGAATCAGATTTCTATTCTTCATTTGATCCGAAAAGATTTAAATTCATAGGATTTGCCATACTCATAAGATTTGCTCCTAGATTTAAACCTATTCCTAATGGATTTACATCTTTTCTTTATTTTCTTTATGTAATTTCAGATTTTTATACTTTGTATACACTTTTCATTAAAGGCAATTAAACGAAATCATAAAAAAAGAAATGAATAACAATATCGATAATCTATTTATAATATTGATTTGTTTCTTTTCCTAAATATGAGAATATATCTAATTCCAAAGCCAATAACATCATTTAACAAGAATTATAAAGTAATTCGTTTATTAATAAAGATTTTTCATCATTTGCATCTAATGAATCATAGTCTTTATTGTTCTCTATACTATCTTTCGTATCAAGTGCTTATATTATCAATTATTTATTCTGTTATAAGTATTTGAATAAATCTTCTATTAAAGTTGTATAAATATTCATCTGTTAGACTTCTACTATTTTATCAATACTTTTATAAAGATTGCAATATTTTGGCAATTAAACTCTATTAAGTGGATCATGATCTATATATAGACTCATTGCAATTTTACATAAAGCAGCTTGAAGTACTGCATATGTTTTATTGCCATCATCTTACCAAATATTTTAAAATAAAAAATCTTTGCTAAAATACTGTTCTAATTCAGATTTCCAAAGATAATTTCTTCCATATGATACATCAGCATAAAATTATAATTATTCGTTTATAAAATACATTTCCTTAGGATCATTTTATAATTTGAATGGTATTAATAGTTTTCCATCTTTTAATGAGATTTTATCAGGATCTTCACGATCTTTAATTAATTATATCTTTTTATGATTATGTTTTTTAAGCAATTTAAATATAGCTTCTTAATTTTAATTAATGCCTTAACTATTATAAATACACATTTCTCTTAAGAATGTTAAAAAATCTGCTTTATGTGGTTATTCGTCTGTTTCTAATAGATTCAAAAAGAATATAAGAAAATTATTTTAGATTTTATTATGATGTAGTTATAATTTTTCTTCATCAGGTTCAAAAAATTCTTACTCTTTTTAATTATTGTCAATTTTCATGTTGGCAGACAATAAATTTAGTAGTTCTTAATTGTTTCCAATAATTGATATCATGCATCTTATTGCATCAGGAATATATCTACAATGTTCTAAAAAGTGTCCAATCAAATCAAAAGTATATATTTCATTATCAGGATTCTATTTACATATTGAAGTCAAAAGAGTATAAATTGATTAATTCATAATTATTT
This sequence comes from Paramecium sexaurelia, assembly GCA_000733375.1. NCBI lineage: Eukaryota > Ciliophora > Oligohymenophorea > Peniculida > Parameciidae > Paramecium > Paramecium sexaurelia. The sequence goes on from JPFM01000030.1 coordinate 36,327, forward strand.
TATAAGCAATATAGGCCAATATTTCATGATCTTTTAATCCTTATTTTTTGTTAGTCTATTCAGTACTACTCATTTTTTCTTATTACTACTGTATATCTTGCATTTAAATAATCATAAATCTTCTACTCCATATAATAAGATCTTCAGGTTTTAATTATTATACAAGTATTTTTACTAATAAATCAATGTAATATTATTCCTTTAAAAGTTTTTATCTAAAAGGATTAATGGTTCCATATTTCTATTCAGGAGTAGAATTAATTAATCTATTATTACAAAAATCATTAATATCTTCTATGCATTACTTTGTTGTTTATATTTTCAATAAATGATCTTTCAGTACTTCTTTATCTGAAACATCATTATCCCATTTTAATTTTTGTACGTCATCAAGATAATTTGTGAGTGTTTTAGCACAACTTAAAACAAATGAAATCTCCCATACATCATTGCTGCTACTTGCATAAAGTTTAAAAACACTTTAATCAGTCTTATGTAATTCTTAATGTAGAACAGGAAGTAACCTTTGATTTTTTCCATATTATATATCTACCCAAAAACTATTTTCTTCATTGTTATTGTTATTATTATTATTATTTCCTTAAGGAATGTATTTATCATGACATATATAAGCATAATTACCTCTCTTAACAAATTTTTCTTTGACTTTTGAATTTCTTAATTAACTAAAATAAAATAACGTTTAAGGAACTCTTTATTTATCTAATGTAAATTTTTCTTTGGTTCCTGATAAATACAATCCAGATGTGAAATGTTTAAATCTATATTTTTTATCAAATACAACTATTCCTCCTTCTTTATATATTTCTGATTCAATAATCCACATAGAATGAGTATCTCCTGTATATTCATCATAACTTTCTTTAGTTGATCCATTTAATACATTCAATTCAACATTTTCAACTTTTAACCATTCAACCAAGTTAAATGATTAAAAATTTTTCTAATCAACAGGTTTCCCTTTTCTAGTAGCTGCTATAGTTGTATTAGTTTCAGAATGATGCAACCATATTACATCACCACATTTTAAGAATCCTGATGTTTCAGGAACATAATCTGAATAAACAGAAATTCTCCATTGTGTTTGATTCTCTTCATCTAATGCAGCATTTACTTCTCTTTTTATAATATCTTTCTCATTTTTATATAGATATAGATCTTCATCACTTTTTTTCTTTTTCTAACTCTTACCATAATTTCCCATCTCTTAAGATGCATGTAAAAATGTTAATTTGTTCATAAATGACGTAGCTCTTACAATATAAACAATATCACTAGCATAAATTACTTATTCTCCTTCTTTCTAATATTTATAAGCTGGTAAAATTTTAAATAATGAAGAATCGCTTGGCAATTCATCTAATGTAATTTTGTAATTCGAACTTTCCACTCTCGCTTCTTTCTAATGACAAGCCAAAAACTTTGATGATGCCAAATGTAACAATTAAATCTGAGATTTATATGAAACCTTATGTGCTTTTGACTATTATCACTATTAATTATAATTACTTTTTCAAATGTGTCGAGATTATACTTAAACTCTTATAATAATTTCTAAGAGAAACTTTATACTTGCTCTTTTGACATTATTGTTTTTTCATCTACTTTCTATTATTTTGATATGCTTTCTAATATATTTTGAATTGCAGGTAAAGTTTCTTCTTCCTATTCTTCTCCAATCAGTTCTTTCAAAATTTCTTACTTTGTATTGTTCGTAAATTTTGGAAATATCTAAAAAAGTGTGTTGTAATATGGTCTACTCTTCATTTTCCCTAAATGCTTCGTTTCCGCTTGATCAATGTGATGCTTTTTTATATATAGGCTATATTAGTACAAAGTTCTTTAAAAAAACAGCACGCTTGACAAAACCATCTGCTGTAATGAAAGAATGATCATCCTATACATGTGATATTGAAATAATAGATCCATATGTCAAATAATTTAGATCCTCTTATTTCATAAATACTTTATTTTAAATATATCAATTATAATTTTATTATATTCTTTCATTTACTGATTTCAATGATATTTTTAAGGTCATCTTAATCATTAACAATATAGTTTCAATTATGAATTTTAATTTTTTAGATTTGATTTATTCTATTAATATAAATTATCTGTACTAATTATTTCATATATATCAATCCTCAATATAAATAATAAAGAATTAAGAATTACTCTCATTTTTATAATACTTAACATTATTAACCAAATTAATAATAAAATAAAAAAAAATTGTAAATTTATGGAATTTCGTAAATAAATAATTTCATTCAAAATTTCTTGATGATTTCATTTCATCACTTAGTATTAATAACATTCTAAGTTTATATCTAATATGTCTTTAGCTTAATTTAATTCTTTCATGCAATTAAACTAAATCAAATTATTTCATAAAATGAAATTTATTATAAAAATACAAAGTCAATATTATGTCAAAAAAGAAAATAAAAGGAAAAACTATCTTAATATTGAAAAAATAGACTGGAGAATTATCTTCGATTTTTATAATAAAAATACAGCAAATTAATATAAGAATTTATTTATTTGCAAAATGATAATTAATGTAAATAAATGTTTTGATTATTAATGATGACTCATAATAATAAATAGAATCAGTAGATGGATTAGTTGAGAAATAAATAATTCTTGATTTTGGGTTAAATTAGTATAAGATGTTGGAGTCATTTTTGAAAGACAATATTTTTACAGTATGAAATTTAAGTATAAAATGATGGATTATAAACCAAATTATGAAACCCGTTTTTAAGATAATTAAATTAAATTATGAGAGTAATCATCGCAATTTGCTTATTGGCAGCTGTATTAGCTACAGACACAAATAAATTCGCTGTGCTTCTTCAAGCAGGTACCAGAGGAAATGATGCAGTCGAATCTGTTTACAATCTCTTGAGAGATCTTAAGACAGAGAATGTTTAAGTCTAAGCTGCTGCAGA